>JAQFYM010002006.1:0-26817 GCA_034694785.1 Agrenia bidenticulata | reverse complement strand
TTTTATTTATCATTTCTAAAAAAAAATGGCCTTTGGCACAAAAAAGCCCCTGCTTACTTTTACGCGTTTAAAAATTTTTATGGCGGAGGTGGGCGACTTCTAGGCAGTAGCATAGCCAGAATTTTTTTAAGGGGAGGTTTTGAAGCAAAAAAACGGAAAAAAGTGTAATCCGACAAAAATATATTTTTTAAAAAATGAATTCCACAAATGTAAAAAAAAATCATTTTTAAATTTTTTTTTGCTCAAAATTTTTGTCCCTAATTTTAGACCCCCCCCCCCCTTAAATTCAGGCGCAAAATTTTTTGTTAAAATGGGTGAACCCTTCTCCCCCCTAATTACACGCATGCTTCTAAGGACACTAACTCTTGGGATACGGTATCCCTTTTTTTTATTTTTTATAATACTAGACGATTATGCGGAGTTGCAAGTTTTTATTTGCGGTTTATTGCGTAAAAACAATGTAAATAGCTTTTCTACACCCCTATATTGAGTTTATATGATAGAATGAAAAAAATACGGTGTTTTTTGCACAAAATAACCAGCAAAGATGCTTTTAAAGCGTTTAAATTGGGGTCAAAAAAATGATTTTATATCTATTGAATTACATGTTTTAGCTAAATAATAAACTATAGAAAAAACCAGCATAAAAAGTACAGAATATTAAACAAAATAAAACCATCTTTTGTGTTACGAACATTTGTGTATACCATGCTTTCTTAAATATATTTAAATCAAAAGAAAATTTTTTGTCGTTTGGTACAGAAAATACACTGCAGGTATTTTTTTCACATCAAGTCATAGTATATATTTATATATTTCATGTTTTTGGAACAAAAGAACGCCAATTAATACAAAAAAATATAATTCTGCTATTTTCATTTAAAATGCAATTGTGTATCGTAAATTTATACCCCGTTGTCTTTAGTTTTTTACAATTTAATTCTTTTACGTGAGTAATTTTTTAATATTTATGTAAAACATTTTAATTGAATGATGCGTAGAATTTTAAAATAACATATATAAACATTTTTTTATTAGTAGGGCTTGACAAAATCAAATCACGAAAAAAGGAATTGCGTAAAATAAACGGTAAAAATGTTTTATAAATACATTCAAACATTTAAAAATGTGTTTTTATACATAAAAATGGTAACAAAAAAAAACTGCTTAAGCAAGAAATTCAACTTTTTTGTTTCGTTGCTAGAAAAGATGAAATACTTAAAATGCATTTTTTGTATCTGATTTTTCAATTTGTTAGAAGATGTTTTTTGTTTATTATCATTATGGATTCAAACGCAAATATTTTTTTGGTTACCTTAGTAAAATGTCTACAATTTAACAATAAAAAATTAAGCAAATAATATTAAAGAATTCTATTATATCTAAAATTCTTCTACTTAAAAACAAACCAGTATTTTTTTAAAGCTACATAAAAATCATGTTTTGTACAATAATTTACATTTCAGATCTATAACGTGAGGTTAATAAAACTTATGTTACAGAATTGTATCTGCTGATCTCTTTAAGACATAAATTGCATTTAAAACATATTTCAACTATAAAACACATTTTTGTTGCCAAATGTAGTTTTTTCACTACATAATTTCATGTTTTACTAACAAAAAAATTAAATTTTAGAAAAAATTACAGGTAAAAAACATTCATTTTTATCATACGTCACAAAGTTTTACTAAGAACCATGCGAACAATACTATCAACATTGTTTTATTACAATTTTGCAAAACTTGTCAAGTATTTGCTGCAATTGTTTACATTATATGTCACTCTGGCCAATCATATTTAGAAAAAAACATTAAATTTGCAATTAATTTAAGGGGACATACGACATATAAATTTAAAGCCAGTGATGTGTTTTTTGGTGTGAGGGGAGTGGTAAAACAAAAGTATAGTAAACAATTTTCCCCTTAACACAACAAAAAGAATCTGCGGTACAAGACAATTTGATACCCTTTTATCTCGTCTTTCTTGTCTATATTTTGGTTGTACCACTTTTTTTTTGTGTATATAAAATACCCAAGGACGTACTTAGGATTTTTTTCAGCCCAGGGATTGTCAGTGTTTTTCGAAAAAAGGGGCTAGAAACACGATTTATATAATCAAAAATCTTAATTGTTTTTTTTATAAATTTTTAATTTCAGAATTTTTTTTTGCAAAAATCTCTGCACAAAAAAAAGACCACCATAAATTTATGCGCAACTTTTGTTTCGAGGGCGATCTGAGCCCTTTTGCCGCCTGGGTACGCCACTGGCGCGAGTTTTAAGGCAAAAACTCATTTTAAAGCCATTTTTTTAGTATGTTTTGTATACTTTTTTTTGTAAGAAAATTGTTATGAACCGCTTATTGTACATTAAAAAAATGTGCATGCATGCATCGAGAGATGATCGACGTACTTTACAGCAAGTTTGGTCAGTTTTTGCCAAAATTATGGCTTATACACTGTTTAATTTTGTACGTTTAAAGAATTTGTTGTTTACTCATATTATTTGTATAAAATTTTATACTTGGTTTTCTAAATCAAATTAATCTTCGCAAAAGTTAAAATCCCTTTTGTGTGATTACATTTTCAGTATAAAACACACCTTTTTATTTAAGGGGCACAAAGAAGAATAGCAGTCTTAAAATAAACAGAGTATAAAATACAGTAAGTATACCTAAAATACAAGTAAATTTGTTACTTGATTATACATTTTTAATAATCTTATGTATTTTTTTTTGATTGTCTTTCTTCTCCATATATCCTAAATCTCATGATCTATGACAGATTATCTTATACTTATTTGTCTATGCGTTAATTTGGCATATAAAAAGTTATGCGCACTCCTCACAAAAAGTTTAATAAATTTGTTCAATAAATCTAAGTCAATCTATTTTTTATATTTAACCTTTAGAAGCAAGGTATGTTCGGTTTATGCAGTACTGTATATTATTATAAAAAGTTTATTAACTTTGCATCGCAAAAAAAATACACGTTATACAAAATTAGAGTGCCCTACAAACTTATTTGTTAAATAACACTTATTTATGTATGTTTATTATTTTATTTATATTTGCACAGTTTTTATACCAACAATAGACCTTTCACGAAAAATCACTAACTGTTTACGCGAATCGCAACCAATCACGGTGCAAGGTTAACTAATAAATGATTTTTTTATATATATAATAGCAACGCATACTCCTCTTGTAATCAGTAATACCCACATATGCATGTTATAATAAAGCTTGGTATTGTATTGTCTATTTTGGTGTTTAAGAAACTTTAAATATATACAGCACATATATTTTCACGTTAAAATTCCTTATGTAGCTGAGATATTAAATACCACGTCGATAAGACGGCACTGGTCTGCTTTATTTAAGTATTGGTGCTGTTTGGGTTGTATCTTTTTGACTTGTCACTATTATACAAATAGTCTTTATTTATCATTTTCGATTGGGTTTTTAATTGTATAATTAAAAGCATTTAGACAATAACAATAAGATAATGACCGGTAGTAGATATATAAAAAAAAATAATACGTTTTTGTTTTATGCGCAAAAAAGAACTAAGAGCGAATCTTTTTTTCTTTTTAATAAATAACTGTTTATTAAAAAACTTTTTATTTTAATCGGATAACATGATGTTACACTATAGAAACAAAAACTGTTTTTCACGTCAGATTCTACAATTGCATAGTATTTTGTTTTATTTACTTACATAGTAGGCTTAATTTACTTTATTTACAAGCTTTCTTTTATTTTGTTACTTTTTGTCCTTATTGTAAATATTTTTCATATTGTAATTATTTTAATTCGATATAGAAGAGCACGAGTCATAAGATAATAAATTATATACAAAAGCGCATTGATATCTTTGCTAAAAAGAATTTGAAACAAATTCTTGGGCATACATTTTATAAAATACAGCCAAATACGTCTAATACTTCAGTCAGCATTTCAATTTTTCTAAATGTGCGTAAAATATCCAATAGGAGGGTGGTTTGCAATGGCTCGTATTTAAATAGTAAATTCTATCATTGCATCTCAAACTGGGCTATTCAACCTTCGTGCTTAAATTTTTAGTAAAGTTCGCGCCATATTCTTTTCGGCTCTCATAATTCGATATAGATACCATTTCACAACTGTTTTTGGGTGTGTTTAAATGCTTTTTTGCTATTTTTTTGCGGGATATTGAGCTTCAAGAAATATTTGGGGCTTTTGACGATACAGATAAACGAATTCGTGTTTAAAAAATATAAACTGTTCGATATTGTAATATAAAGGTTTTTATAGCACGAATATTTTGATCTTATGCGATTTACACAAGTACATTTTTTTTTGTTTTCTAGGGGTCAAAGGATCCGCACATGAAGAATTTGTTATAAACTGTCTAGGATTATGCAACTTTTGGATTGGCTTCGACAATTTTTTTTTATCAAGAATGCATGGGAAGCGTAATTTTCAGGCGTAGTTTATCTGCATTTAGATCAACTAGATATCATTTGAACGAGTTCACGTTGAAATTACAGTTACATACAGAGCAAGAATTTTTTATCCCTGATTTTAAAAATTGAAACATAATTAAAAGATGTATTAAAGTGCTGAACCCGATGGAAGGTTTTCCGAGAAGGAAATGATATGTTGGATGCGATATTAAATGTACATGTATTATAACTTGTTGTTTTTTTTTTGCATAGTTTATTTAAAGAGCAATGATCTAGATACCTCTTACTATATAGATGATTTTTCAAAAAATGATGTAAATGATAACATCCCCCATTCTTATCGTTGATCCATTTATCTGATGATACGAATAAAGCCAAAAATCGGAGAGAAATAAAAAACAAGAAGGATATGGACAAGATTGTAATTCATAAATAATAAAAAACTTCTCTTTTTTTCTCTTTTTTTATTTGCTTTTTTACTTTGGTTATATGCTATCGAAATTCAATTAAAACCGTTGTTCATTTATAATTAACTCGATCAACTTTTTTTTGATATATATTACATATGTGGGCTTTTACTGTCCCGGGTATGGAATTTATCCGGGTAATATAATGGGAAAAATAAATACCCTGGGGTTTTTTTAGAAAATTATTATGAAAAAAAGGGTATTACGAAAATTTTGTTTGCATAATAACATAGCTAGTAGATTAATATAAAACAAATTATTACAAGAAATACAAACCATCATATTTATATTGAATATGAGCAATAAAATACAGAGATCACATTGACAACTTATAAATTTCTTTAATGTAAAAAGTTTTCTAAGGATTTCTTTCTGTGTAATGATTTTTCTTTTAGCGAAAAAATACAATGGTATAAATTGCCCCTTAAGACCCAACATTAAAATATTTATATCAAGATATGCACAAAAAATAAAAAAAAAAGTCGATGAACTCTTATTTTTTTTGGTAGTTATAAACTTCATCTAGAGATTTTTTGCATAGTAAATATAGTTGTGAATTCCACCGTAATTGTATGAAAAAGCCCTTTATTACCAATTATCAATATATTGATAATATAATATACTCAGATGGAAGAAAGAATCCTGCTTAGTTGTAATTTTGTGCCAATTGAAATAGTTTATTAGTGATTTTTCGCTAGGTAAATGTATTTTGAAATTAAACCATAAAGATAATATAAATAGCTTTTTAATACTCATCATCGACATTTTCAATCGAGCGAAACAAAAAAACCAAAATATGAGATGACATGAGTTTTTTATTTCTAGAATGAAAAAGTATCAGGAATTTTTTGCTGCATTAAATATATTTTTTACCTAAAAAATATAATAATATTATAAAAAACCCTTTAAAACGGAACATCAACATTTTTATATTATGGATATGAGCAAATAACCCATAAAGTCTCGTTTTTTGCATTTTTTTTGATATTTAGAAAAGTTTTTAGGGATTTTTTGCTAGGTAAATATATATTTCTACACCAAAATATAGTAATAAAATAATAAGCTGGTAAAGAACTAACTCAACATATTTATATAGAGATCAGAAAGAACAAAAAACTACCTCGTTACTTAAGGTCTTTTTCTTACAATTGAAAAACTTTATCGTACTTTTTGATGTGTTTTTGTACATTTTACACGTCTATAAATCGCTTCTTAAATGCAAGGTCATAAATATCACCTAAGGCAATACAATACAACACAAAAATGTTATAATTGATTTTTCTTAAATTTAATATTTTCAATAAGTCATGTTTTGGCTATTTATGATTGCTTTAAACTTACTTTTTTTAGAGTTGGATTTTTTTAGTCGGATCACAATAAAACAGATTTGCAAAGTTTTCGTATGATTTTAAAAAATGAATTTACGTAGTTTGTTGTTTTAAAAACATATAAAAAAATATACCAACTTTTTATTGATTAAATTTATTCTCCTGCAACATTATTTTTTGTTGTCTATAACACAAAAGAATTCGTTGAAATATTTACATCGGCGAGAACGTTAAGATATTGTAATAATAATTAGTCATCAAAGTTTATTTGCTGCCAAATGTTTGCACTTTCCTAATAAACAAGTTGATTTTTGTGTGCACTTTTTCTAATATGCCTACAAGTTTTATCTCGACTGTATTCATTTGTTTGTTTTATTCGCCTTTGCTGGTTGTAGATTTATCATTTATGCTTTTGGTATTTTATTACTGCTCATTTTATTCTAAATATATCTAAATGGCCTAAGAAAAACACCAGTTGCCACTCCATTTGCACATTCATTATCTACCTAGCCCCGGATATGCTATACATCTTTGGGTGTATAGTATTTGTACTCCCTAAATATTGTCATAACGTTTATCGGTTAACGATTACTGCTGAACTGCCATATAATTTACTATTTTTTCGTGTCTCTGTTGTCTTTAATAGCATCATTTTACTGCATTAACTTGTTCCCAACAATAACTTTACTAAAAGAAGCACCTTGTTACCTATCTAAATTCATTAAAAACTTTTTAAGTTTTTATGTCGTCACCCTATGTATTATTGCACAATCTCGTATATTCCATTTGTTCTTTCATTTTAATATCATAATTGTAACCCATCAAAAAAACAGGGGTAGCAAATTAAAACAGAAAAACTGATCCGCAGATGTTTAAATACAACTGCCCCTAGGCAAGGGTCAATGGTAATGCCACTTTTTCAAATTATATGTGTATTTTCTAATTAATTAATAAATTAGTTTTTTAGTTTTATACAACAATAAACTGTTTTTTGAAATAAAAACTTTTGCGCTAAAAACCATGCTTTTTACGGACGGAAAAGTTTTTTTGCACAACAGATCTACCCAAAGGGTAAGCTGCAAGCCATAATTAATATATCAAAACCTTGTACTTAACAGTTTTTTTTCCTTTTATATAAACTTTATATCTTGATAACAAAACCTCAATTTATGCCCGTTATTAAAACCTGCTACATAAGTTGCAATTTGCAAAAGTTTGTTGTGCAATTAAACAAACCATGCATTAAATATAAAATGTATTTGATTGTAATTTATAAACTTTACTTACATACTGTCTGCTTTTTTCTTCTCATAAATTATTAGAAATATAAACGCAAATGTAAAAATGCGCTTTTTAATATATTACCGCATTTTTCTTCTATTTAACTTTTTTCCCTAAATCAAAAAAAAAAAACTCTTCTTGCGCAAAAAAAAATATACAGAATTTATATTATGTAGATAAAAAAATGTAGTAAACTCATGATCATCTACAACGTGTTCAAATGTAAAGAGACCAGGCTTAATTACTATCCTGCGTATTTATCCGATACCATACAGTTTCATTTTTTTTTGTTATGTATAAATGTTACATATATGTTTTTTCGGTGATCTTAAGCAAAAAGATAAACGTCAGTAAAAACAATAGGCGACTTTAGTTGAAAACCGCCAATTTTTAGTTACCGCATGTAACTATGCATATAAAGGTTGCCAAAGATAGTACATGACGTCTCTTGGGCGCTTTTGGTAGATGTATGAGCTTGGCGGTTACTAAAACACTACCACTTTGCACAAATACTGCAAAAATTACAGCATAAATGTGTCGAAAGAAAATAGTAGTATATAAAAAATATTTTTTGTCCTCGCATAACTTTTTTGAAAATAATTGTAATTTTTTTGACAAATTCTATTTATATTGTTAAAGTTATTAGGAGCAGGTAATTCTTACATAATTAATTACGGCAAGTAAAAAAAATTCAAAATCTATTATTAGAAGTATGTCGTAAAACACCGATTTTTTAGTTTTGTATACTTTAGAGTAAACAAAAGTTTATTCATAAACACAAAAAGATTAACAAAAAACATTTTCGAACGTAAAACTACTTAAAACAGATATTTATAGCCCCTTTTGCAAACAAAATCCGCAAAAAAACTTTGTCATCTAAAATATTTTTTAAAAATCTGCGTAAAACTACATATAAGTTGTGGGTAAATGAATATACGTTTCAAACACAACAAATTGAACTAGTTTACTAATTTAATAAGTCTTGTTTTATATAAAAAAGAAATTGTATTTCTATACTTACGGTTTATATAAAAAAGCATTTGAGTATGCAACATATGATTTTTGATGAATATGTACCGTTGTCAGTTCTCAGATGAACATTGTATGTAAATTGCAATTATACTTACTTACTTTGTTTTTTTTTACATTAAAGGCTAACTTTTTATTTTGACATATAGCATCGCATCATAGACATAATCATGTGACATTAATGCAAATAAAACATGAAAAACAGCGCAAGTAAAAACGAACTTTATTTGTATTCGCAAATGTTCCGCAAATAGACAAACAACTTAACTTGCAGAAAAAAGAATTTAAATAGCTGACTTGAACCATTCTTTAATGATAAAAGTTAATAAAACATGTCACCTATTGGATCTGCATATTTTTCTACGCAAACTAAATATCTGTATTTTACGCGCAACACCGAAACTCCCTTTTATAGGTTCAATATATGGATTGCTGATATGTTGTAAATTTATTTCGTGTACTTGGTTCTACAAAAGGGGTATTAATTTTTTTGTCCATATTAACGGTCAATGACAAGAAAAAAAAATCATTTAATTTTACGTACATCAAAACTAAACTTTTATCCTGTTTCTTTTCCAAAGTTTTAAATTGGTCCGAAACTCTATATTAAATGTTTTACTAGGCAAAACTCTCCAATAGAAACTGCAATTTGTAGTATAGATTTCAACATGCAATACAAAAACACATATATTTTTGTCATATGTAGATTTGTAAAACATGTTTTTATAGTTAAAAGATGGCGCACCACGAATTTTGTCTGGCTACTCTGCGATTTTATGCACGACAGAGCGAAAACCTCGATAAATACTTTTTGCCAATCGAAAACAATACAAAAAAACAATTAACTAACATAATGCTAGCATAAAAATAATGCAAACTACATTTGATGAGCTATATACAATTTTTTTTTTGTTTTGATTATACCAAGAAATGCAAATAACAAAAAAATCAAGAAAATAATTCCAGGCAAGAATTTTAAGCGCAAGGTGAATACTTTGTAAACCATTAGTTTCCATATATTTTACTATGCAGATTTGTTTCCATCCTTTTCTTAAGAGGTCGATTTAATAATAAAAATATGTAAAAATATTAGTATAGCGCAAATGCAGCTTATAAAATATATGGTTAACAGTTAATATATTTTTAGTGATATTTAGTCTTAAAAGACCTGTTTTTCTGCTTCTTGCCGTTTTCTAATGTTTAATGAAATTAAAGATCATAAATATGGCCTGTATATAATTTGGTTTGTAAAAAAGGACTGTGTTTTATTTGATCCATAGTGTGCCAGAAAAGTATTTAAGAAACGTTATCACCAAGCTCATGAGATATGGGACAAATCATATACAACTTTCACCAAAAAAGATCAAAACAATGCAAATTGCTTCTGAGTAAACAAATTTTTGCCAATACAAAAACGGGAAAATGCGTAAATAGGATTATTCAAATCGTTCCTGTTTAGATCTTTAAAAAAATTGTAAGGCCACGGCCTGCGAAACTTGGTTAAAATGACAGAAATCTATAAAATATACAAAAACTAGTTTTTAATAGTTTTTATCGCATTAAAACTGTGTATAACAGAGTCGAAGGTTTTTTAATTATCTTAAAAACAATTTTATATAATATTAATGTACAATGGATGATAAAGCGGCACGGAAAATAAATTTGTAATTTTAAGTTTTATTTTTTTTATTTAAGCCATTTTATTTTCTTTTTTTTTTCAAAAACCCTAGGAATTATTAAAGAACAATGCGATATGAAAAAAGAACTACATATTAACGTAAAGTATGTATGCAAAAAAAATCATGCTAATAATTTTAAAAACTTATTAACAAAACAAAAAACTTTTTGAAATATGACTTAAAAGATTTTTTATTGGAACTTTATGTGCTAATAAGTTTTTTGACTTCTGCGGATCTTTTTAAACCTGTAAAAGTTTTTTACTATACAATAGAAATCAACACTAAGCAAAAAAAAAAAAGTTTCGTAAATTTTTCACATTTGTCTTTGGCTTTTTTTATTTTATTTTTTTGTATATAAATGCACTCGCCTAAGTGTGATTCCAATAGCAGTAGAGAAACATGGCATGCTTAAAACCAAAGAGGATCTGTTTTGTACAAAATTTAGATTTTTTAGTCTCGGACAATATAGAAGTACTTTATATGCAAAACAGAGTAAGCTTTAAAAGGGTATAATGAATTTTTAAGTAATGCATGCTTAGAAAATTATGCGTGCATATATTATGTTACAGTACCATAGTTAGTAGTAATTTGTAAGCATCGTTTTATTTTAATTATACAAATTTTGATTTTTCAGTATAAAAGCTCTTATTTATGTTAAGTTGTTTAAAAAAAATCAAGGGGCTTATAAATATATAAAAATGCCTACCCCACCAAAAAAAAGTTGCTCTTATATAAAAAAAAATACTAATATTGCAACTTTTGTAGTCACTGGCACCAAATCGTTAAAAAAAGGTCATAAAATGTGCACATTTTATCTAAATTAGGGATATTCGAGACTTGACTTTTTTCCCCTAAATTTCTTAAGCCTGGTTTTCACGTAATATTTTTGTATGCACACACATATCAACGTACAAATGGCGCAATTTGCAGTTTTTTCTTGCGTTTAAGATACGCTGTATTGCGTACGCCTTACCATTTAATATATTGCTAACACGGAAATACACAAAATCAGATTTCAAATTTTATCATAGCTGTAAAAATGAGTTTAAGAAGCGTCTCAATTTGCACTCGATACAGTCAGCTGCTTTTGTTATATTATCAGATTTTGCGTACAACTTTTGACCCTGATAAAAAAACTATTATACAGGTTTTGAGTAATCGGTATAAAACACTTCGTTTACAAAACACAGCCCAACGGTCTACCAAAGAACAAATTTGCTATAGTTTACGTTTATTGCTAATTGTTTGATTGTAAACAAGGGTTTACAGGCAGGGGCGTAGCTAAGGAAAAAAAGAGAAGGGGCTGCCATTTTATTTTTGTCTAAATATATTTTTTAAGAAAATATTAAAAATAAAAAATAAATTTAAGAATTTTTAGAAAAATAAAATTTTTTTCTAGTCTATATTTTTACGAAAATCGCCCCTAAAATTAAACCCCTCTTAAATTCAGGGCGCAAATATTTTCAGGGTGGCTGCAGCCCCCAGCCCTCTAGATACGCCACTGTTTACAGGTAATATTTTTTAAAACGCGAAGAAAAAAGGACGTATGCTTAAGATGCATATACTGTGTGCTTTGCAAACAAAAACAAACTTTTACCGTGTGCACTACGTAATGGGCAATACCGATTCCTCAGTAAAATGGTTTCGTTCAACATATTTTTTTTTACGCGCAAGAGCATAAAAAATATCTTTAAATATTTTTATATACGATTTGTACGTACTATTTATCACTGATTAGGCAACTTTATAAAAAACAAAAAAAAAATATACAATATTTTTTTAGATACAAGCAAGACTTATGTCAACTGCATGTGTTGTACATTTTTGTTACAAACAAATACAAATCCCTTAACTGTTTATCGGATGTGGAGCAAGAATAAACCCGAAGCATCTAAGAAGCAGGTATGCAATAAACTTAAGTAAAGATAAAAAATGAACAACGCCCTCATACCACGAGATGGAAAACGTGCATTAGTATGCAACATTTATTGTTGCAAATACCTGATATAATGTTTTTTAGTCTATGATAACAAATCCAAATCGAATTTGATAGACAGTCATGCACTATAGCAAAGCGGTAAATTGATGTGGTTTCTACACAACAACAAGGTCTCGCAAAAAACAACAATGTTTATAGTTAAAGCTACAAATCGAAGATTAGAAAAAATGATCACGTACATAAATCAAAAAAAAGGTAATCCTTGAATAATACAATTCAAAGATACAATATTGTAAAACGAATCAAATTGTTTTGCTAATTTACTAGCGTAAAGACTTTTGCATATTACAAGTTTTTGCGCAATATACCACTTGTTAGTAAATATATCAAAGACAGTTGTTAAACTTAAAGGATCATAGTTGTCAGAATAGAAAATACATATTACCTAAAAATTATTTGCTTTTACTTTGTACATTCTACTTATCATCTTTAAAATACTATTTCTTTAATATAAAATATAAAATTGATTTGGATATTGTAAATTAGAAGAAAAGGTAATCTACAATGCTAAGTTTTGTATAAATATAGATCCATGGTTTTTTTTTTCTGTTTTGTAAAAGTATTGTTTGTTTTTTGTTGTTTTTCGTTTAATTTAAATTATAATTGCGTGTGATTTTATCTTTTTAAGTAAACTATTTATGTTTTATATATTTTTTTTATTATTTCAATAGTCGCAAAAAAAGTTTATTCACCTGTAGGATTGATACGTTTAAATTTTTTTATTTAGGATGTTTTTTTTTGGGTTTGAAATAATGGCAATCTAAGATTCTTTTCAACAGTAATAATACCAATGCGCTTACATAAGAAAAAACATATATTTTAACACGTCTTGCCACGGCTATTGCATGGCTTTCATATGTATAAAGTGCAAAACCGCTTTAAGGGCAGGTTAGCACTATAATCATGTATTTTCGGCTTATATTAATGAAGTAAAATAAGTTTAGCATGCAAGAATGTACATTACTGTGTTTTTGGCAAAATAAAATAATAAATTTAGGCAGGATGATACCACGGGACAAAAGAACCTTAATACATTCAATCGAGACTATTTCATTGTATTGCAGTCAAGTATTTATTTTATAATATTTTAGATTGGTTGTTGCGTTATAGAAAAAGATGAAAAAAATAAGCTGGCAATTTTTTTTTGTAGTTGTGTTAAAGAAAAAGGCAAATACAAGCTTTTTGCTCATAAAAAGGCAAAACAAACTTTTTTCTCATAAAAAGGTAATGTATTACTTATAAGTATTTGTGATGTTTTCAAGTGATTATAAAATAATTTTTACATATTAATACTCTAAAGAAAGTTAATTCGTAAACCTAAAAAATAATCAAAATATAACAATGAACTTGCCATAAACTACTTAAACGGTACACATTTTGTATTATCTATAGGTCCTTTTTGTACAAAATCCACACAAAAAAACATTGGCTATTTCTAATAAAAAAGTTCGAAAAAAAATTTTCAAGTCATTAAAAGTATGCTTATTTTTATTCGTATAGTTGTTTTGTAAAAGGCCTTTAATTTTTTTGTGGTGTAGTTGTTTTTTTGGTGTGTTCTGTCGCAAGACGGTGGGTTTGCAGTTATTGTCAGTTTTTTATTGACCAGCCGCATTGCAGAAACGCAAAATTTTTGGCTTACCAAATAAGAATTGATTGTGGTCTTTAGCGTACATGTTTACAAGATAACATGTAAACACCAGGAACTTTATGCTATTTTTAACTGTTTATTACTTCCTTGAACCGTCAAACTTTTATTATATATTTCTTCTTATTTTTTTGTTTTTTATTGACTAAAATTTCATTCATTATATTTTTTATACCTGTAAGTCAACAAAATTTAGATTTTTATGTGCCCGATATGAAGAGACAACACAAAAACAAAAAACAGACTCCAAGCAGTATGACTCGGTTAAAACTTTACAATGAGTTTTTTTCTTTGGATTATATGTCAGAATTTACAGTACAGTCGAAGATTACACACCGATATAAAAATCGATCCTTCTTTTTAAGGTAGACTGTACACCGGTTTACCTTAACGCGATGGCATTTCGGAATATCAGTATTGCACATTAAAACGCGTTATTTTTGTCATAAAACTACAATTATTTTTATTTTGAAATATAGAAACAATTGTCTAAAACGCAAGAAACTACTGAAAAACTTTATTAATGCCAATAAACTACCAGCAGATAATTAAATGAGTAGATTTGTACAAGGTAAGATTTTCTAAAAACCTGTCAAAAAATACAACACAAATTTTGAATATAAAGGATATGGATTAAAAAAAGGTTTCGTTTTATATATACTACGATATACTGTACCAAGACTTCTTTTATACCGCCTAACATAAATTCATGATACAAAAGCACATACAGACACCCACTATTATTATCATAACAAGAATATTTCTCTAGTTACTACGTGTTTTACTCGTAAGAAAATATTAACGGTCCTGATTTTACAAAGACAGATACATGTATTCTACATATCATTTTAGTCACCGAGACACTTAATTATGCAATCAACATATAAGAAAATTGTTCAGGCTATATATATATGAATTTATCTTTCAACAAATCAGATAAATTTTCGTTCATTTCAAAACTCGTAAAAATGTGCAAAATACACAGGATAATAACTAAAAACAGCGGTGATTTAAGTAAAAAGAAAAATTTTAAGTGTATCTTAAAATTCTAAAATTTTTGACAAAACAAAAGAAATATCATTTAATCTACTTATATACTTTTATTGCGCAAACCGTTTTGTAACGTCAGATATTTGTGGCACAAGACACTCTTACGCAACTAAAGCATTTTTTATGTTAAGTATCAGTGGCGTATTTAGTAGGGTGCTTAGGAGTGCTGCAGCACCCCCCTCCAAAATTTTTTTTTGCGGTGAGTTTAAGGGGGAATCGTTTTTAGGGGCTGAATCTTAGAAAAAAGAGACTAGAGAGATTTATTTATTTTTCAAAAAAAATTTATAAAATTCTTGGATTTATTTTTAAATGTTTTAAATTCACATTTACGCGAAAAAAAAATTGCAGCACCCCTTTTTTATATCTCCTTAGCTACATCACTACATGTCATTATAGTCTCTATAGAAAAATTAAATTTTATAGATTCTAGGGGCAGTTGATTTTTCTGAAGGGTAAGTTGTATATAGTCTTTTGTTACATTCTACATTTTTTTATTGGGTTTGCAGGCATACATTTCTATAGATGAACTAAATATCACTAAGAGTATGATGCTCTATATGGGATATTTAGTAAACTCAGATTTTGCTATACAAAAAAACTGAAAGTGGCATACAAAATATACACACCTAATCTATCAGAAGCCGAATTATGTGTATTTCGGCCGCCAATATTTGTATAAATACTCTTTTTGAGCGTTTTTTTTTGATTTGCTATAATGATTCGCATCCAATTGGCAAAAATTTTAGGCATAAAACTTTAAACCAGCTTTGATTTCGCAAAGTTGTTGCTTATAAAACAGAGTTTGTGTGTGGTACACGTAGAAAAACCGCAGTGAACCCAAGTACTCTATCCATTGTTAAAATAAATTAGATAAAAGAGAATAAACACTTGCAGAACAGGAGCATAAACTTTTTAGTTAAATGGTCTGATTACAAAACGTGCAATTTGCGTCAAAATGTCATGATTTACTTAAAATGAATAACAACAAGAAGTAACGATTTGTTGCATGTTAAGTCACCGATAATAAGAGATTGTAAAATATCATAGGCGGAAACGATCCAATAGAAAAGGTTTTAACTAATTCTACAATCCTGCGCAGCACGATTAGATAGGCAGTAAATATGCGCTTTACACGTCAAAATTTTTGGTAAACAACTTTCTCATTTTAGATGTAAAAACATGCAAGAATACAATTACAAGACTTCAGTTCGTTATTCAGGCATTTGAAATGGTAAAAAAGCCGGTGCAAAAAATTTTGTACAGAAATTTTAACGATTAAGTATTTATATTCAATATTAAAAACCTAAACAGATGATACATTTGCAAACTCGTTACAACGGTATTTTATATGCTGTGTGAGCGACGACAGAAATTGTAGTTAAAAGTGTATGCATGACTTAAACGACAAGATGTGTAATAAAATACAAAAAAAAAATTGCATCTTGTCTCATACTATTTATTGAAAATTTTGTTATAGTATAAAAGCTATATAAAAAAATATTTATGCTTTAATATTTATTATAAAATTAGATTGTCTAATTTACTTAAAGTTCAACGCATATTACCAAGGGTGGTAGTCGAGCGGGTCGGGTACGCTATAGGCGGGTTGCGGATCGGATAACGCGGGTTACCTGCCCAAAAGCGGGTCACAACCATTTTCTTTGGTAAAAATATTACTAAGAAATTACAAGATAAAAATCCGCTGTTTTCATGCAGCGGTATGCAAAAAAGGCAAAATTTTTATAAATAGTTAGAACACAGAAATATAAAAGTCAAGGCTGGTACCCGAGCGGGTCATGTAGGCTAAATGCAGGTTGCGTTGGTAGTTTGTCGCGTTTGCGCAACGCGCGTTTAATTTTTCACTACATTTGTTCATAATATATAACATGCGTCGGGTAAAATTAAAAAAAGCGGGTTGCGGGTCGGGTAATTACCTGCGTTTTAGCACACGCGGGTTGAAAATTTTTCCACCCTTGCATATTACTCGTGTCAAGTCAGTTTTGAATATTAAAGTATTCAATCTTTAAGTATTTATACCTCATGTTACATACATATCATGTGCAAAACTGCACCTGTAAAATAGCATTTTCGTGTAAAAAAACGCATAACGCAGTTTGTAATTGAATCATGCTGCTCATGCTTCTATTGGTTAATTATTGTGTATTTTGTTCATATCGGCAGTTTATACAGTTTAAATGGGTTAAAACAATGAATTAAAAGCTTTTGATATTAAAAAAATTTAAATTATGCTAAATATCTGTAAAGATAAACACTAGCTTCTATACAAGCTTCTTATGAATAATTTTGAGCGATTTATTACGAAAAAATATAGTTGAAAGATGACATAATAATTTGAAATAGATCAAATAAGTAAAATAGTTTTTTTTTTGTAGTGAAAACATGCAGCTGGCGTATCTATGACAATGGCAAAGGTATAAAAGCATACCCTCTTTAGTGAAGATTTTTTTTTGCTTGGAATCAAATAGAGCGGGTTTTTTTTTGTGCAGAGTCGTTTAATTTAGGATTCCAAGACATTATAATGTTGATACGAATTTTGTCAAAAAAAAATGATTGAGGGGGTATCTCGTTTACCCAGATACGTTTAAGCTCATAATTACTTTATAACCTAGTGCAAGGGCTTGTCTTGTTCGGCAAAAAAAAGTTTATGCCACGCGCCCGTTTTGTAATTATATTGACTTTTAAATAAAGTAGAGTTAGTCTTTGGATATATAAAAACACAATACGTATGTGTTTATATCTTTAATGAAATTTTGCCCACCGGCATGCACAAAACTTAAATTATGATAAATTAATTTTGAAGCATTAACGTTTTTGAATATCCGAGACACGCCTTAAGTTTTGTGCATGCCAGTGCACAACATGTACCTTAAGATATAAACACGAACACTTATGTTTATATATATCTAAACACTTATTATACCTAATTTATAAAAGGCGGTATATTTACAATAACGGGCGCGGGCATATACGTTTTTTTGCTAAACGAGATACGCCTTAGCTTACAACATTTATAAAAATGGGTTTTACGCCCAACCCTTTTTGTGTGAAAACTGAATACTCCTTGGCTCTAAATTGCCAGGTACTTCTCTGTGCTGGATAATTTAGCATTTTTTTTGATTCATGTAAATTTTGTTTTTTTGCTTTTTACTAAGTGGTTAATAGTCGCCGGGATATCTACTTTTATAATTCAACCCAGTTTTTTTCTTGATTACAAGACACACAAATTTATGTAAGTTAAAAAAAGGGTAAAATGTTTTACAGCTTTATTTGTTACGCCAGCCTGCAGCCGTGTTTTTGTTGCCATTTTTTTTTTTGTTTTTTTTGACATGCACATTTATATAGGCAAACAAAAATTAAAGTCGGGAAAACAAAAATAACTTACATTTAAAACAGCTTCTACTTGCGCAATAAATCTTTATAATAAAGAACGGCTGATAAAACTAAAAAATTTACTTTTGGGGAAAGTTGACAAGGTCATGTAATATATTATTGTAAAAAAATCATCGTAAAGGCTGTTTCATGGCTAGCCGATCTTTTTGAAAAGACAAGGGGTAGATTTTGTATCGTTAAAAACATGTAATTTTTTGATACAATGCAGCAAACATGTTTTTGGCCTGTTAAAATATAACTATTTGTTTTTTTTGTTAGGTGTGTGGCTGGATGGTAACAGACCACATAGTTTAAAAGCAAACATCTAATTACTCGCAAAAAATTAATTTCTAAAAAATGGTAAAATGCAATTTACATTGTAATTTTTATTTTCTTTTGTATTTTGTTTTTGTTGTTTTTTTATTTATGTCTATAAAAGCGAAACAAATATTTCTTATCTACATAGAAACAATAAAAACTAGAGTTGGAAACTCTTGTACGCGTTTACGTATATAAAAAATGTAACGCGCTTACTTCATAAATATATAAGATCTGAGTAACGTTAGTATAAGTTATCATTTCTATAGATATTTCTTTACGTATAAGTTAAAT
Source organism: Agrenia bidenticulata (assembly GCA_034694785.1). Classification (NCBI taxonomy): domain Eukaryota; kingdom Metazoa; phylum Arthropoda; class Collembola; order Entomobryomorpha; family Isotomidae; genus Agrenia; species Agrenia bidenticulata. The sequence continues at coordinate 7,892 of JAQFYM010002006.1, read as the reverse complement.
ACGGCAAGTTTATGTTACTATTTATATAAAGTAAGTACTAGCATTGCCTGTTTAATTATTTTAACTTTTATTTTATTTTATTTCTATAGATGTACACTTTGTACATATAAAATGTTGTAACAAAATACCGAAAATGCATTATATAAAATTAAAAAAAAAAGCATTATTCAAAGTACTGTGTTTTAAATCATACGCGCAAATTTTGTAACTTTCTTTTGTCACAAACAAATTTAAATCAAGGAAATAATAACATAAAAATAAAGCGCACAAAAAAGGCGGTAATAGGCTTAAACCGGCATTTAAGTAAATACCTAGGTTTTTTCGACTTTAAAAGGCTTCTGTGCAATCATTTTCGCTAGCTAAAAATCACTTTCTGTATGTAAACTAGTATTTTATTCTGTATTTACTACTTAAACGGTTTTATACTTGTACAAAAAGTAACCTGGAAAGTCACGTTTTGTCCTTCTGTACATTATTGCACAGGTATAAAAACGATGGCATACAAATGCTGTGTTCCTCTTTTGCCTCGTTTTTTATGTATATTAAAAGATTTCTTGCGGTATGCAAACAAAAAACTCGTGTAAAAAGTTTTACAAATAAATTTATTAGAACCTATAATATAAATTCAAAAGCAATTATATCACTTATATTATGCTTTTATTTTTAAAATCAGATTATATCCTCATTCGATTTTCAAAATTTATTACGCTAGATAACGTCCAGACTTATACTTTGACCTAGTTATTTTTTTATTAGGTAATAAAAAAAATGTAAGTATTGCCTACCGAAGGTTTTATATATGACTTATACAACAAAATTTTAAACATAAATACTTAGCTTAGATCTTATTAATAAAAAACAGTTGTTTTTACTGAAAAAAATATTAGGCTGATAATCATTGAATCAGAAAAAAATGCGACCCAAATTTAACCTTTAAGATTTTCATTTTTGTTTTATCATATTTGATTTTATATTAAAGTAAAAATCTCATATGATTTTATGTTTGTTTCTAAAAAATCAAAATCAAAAATAATATTCATATGATCTTTTTAATACGAGCTTATACTAACTGCAATATTTTTTGGATATCTAAGAATACATTCCACAACAGTATGACAAACATAAACGGATCTTCATTGTAAAACAGGCATTATAGCAAGTATATTAAGACCTACAAAGCAACCAAAGAAAAAAAAACACTACAAGTTCTAGCTGAAATTTTTTTAAAAAAGCTTTAAAGATATTAAACATGTCTTTATAACTAGTAAACTACAATACCCCTTTAATTGCAAATATAACTATGTTTACTAGGTTAACTTAAAGTTTACTCATTAACAGAGCTGTCGTCGACAATTATTACAAAACTTTGTATTGTTTAGTTTTAATACAAAAACACAAGCGTACATAAATTTACAACTGTATTTGCAAACCAAAAACGGAAAAAAAAACCAACCCCGTTTATTCTTGTTGTAACAGTGTTACAATTGTATGAATACGACCATTAAATTTCATTTTTATTTACTGTCATTAAGTTTACTTTTTAATAAATATCAAACAGAAAAATATTATTATTTGTATTTGGGCACTAATTATATTAAAAAAATATAAAGGTTAATGGTGGATATTATAAGAAAACCGTTATTACTGCGCTTATTATCAAAACTAGCCTATATTAGAAGGCCTTGCAAATAATAGAAGTATTATGGATATAAAGACAAACAAAACATAAATATACATGAATACAAAGAATAATAAAATTTTGTTTTTGTTTTTTTACTCAACAGCCAAAGGGTCAAATGCATAACTTATTAGAGAAACACTGCAAAATACCTTATTGCGAATGAGTATTTTAGATGATGCGGTTAAATTTTAATATACCGGACACAAGATTTCTTATGTTTTTTTTTGTGCGAAATTTTGTTTATATAGTTGATTTTTAAATTGCTTTTAAACTTACACATTTTAAATTTTGCCTGTAAAATTATTCCATACATCACGTTCATACTGAATTCTAATGGAGTATAAAGACACTTTTTAAATACTTAAACAAAACATATCAGGTGTGAATTCGAAAGCATTTTTGACTTGCAATATTGTTTACTTTAATAGTTACTCAGGGCTTTCAAAAATAATTGTTATTTTTTACATGACCAAATATTTTATTGTATTTGATTTTATAATACAAAAATTTTCTATATTTTTGTCTTTAAATTAAAAACCTTTATAGTTCATGTAATTCTCAAAAAACTTTTTTTAAATAAAGAAACGATTGCAAGACAAAAAATACCACCTAAATTGTAAAAAATAGCAAGTTATATGTAGTATATCACCTAGGATTAGCCGAACTGCAACAACAACCAGCAATCAATACATTTTATATACATGCGTACTTACACACATGTAAAACCTAAGGGAGACTTTGGCATAATCGTTGTGGTATTGTTGCAGTTTGAACAACAGTTTTTATATATAAAAAGGATTTATATATACATATGCATATTTTTGTTGTAGAAAAGCGTACAAAATGGTAGTGTCTTGTTAAAAATACGAATTTATGTCATTGATTCTAATTTGAAGCGTATTACTAAACGAATAGCAACATAGTAGTGGCTTGTGCGGCCAACATAAGAACCATAAATTGGTTATGTTGCGCCAATCCCTCTGTGACGACTTGTTTTATATATTCTAAACTGAGTTACAATACTAAAACTATAAGTTGCATTGTATAACAACTAAGAAAGGCACGGTATATGTATTTTTGCTAAATTTATGTTGTTGTTTTTTTTTTGTTCGACAAACACACGCTTATGTTAGCTTTTTGCAAAACTTGTGCTAAAAGCAAAAGCACACTTTTAAACAGGTCTTTTTTTTAGTTGCGTTTAATATATACGAAAATTTCTGTTATCTGTTTTTCAGATTCTTATACATGATTAAGGTCATATAGTTTTTAATTAAATTAAAGTTAATACAAAAATACGTTTCTGTCTAACTTTTTTTTATCAAATAAAATCAAATTTTTACTTTGTGAAGTTTTTGTTATGCAAAAAATACTAAAATGTAGTAGTTTACCCAAATATTAAAGCACAACTTAGCAAAAAAAAAATTGGCAGTATTTATTATTTTTTATTGTTGTTTCGTTTGGTAAAATTTTTACAAAACCTTAAGCACACCACGTCCGGTCATCAAAATCGTAATATCCTAATTGTAGAACATGGCAAAATATGCTTGTAAAAGTGCCCTTTGTAAACACATACACATCCAAAATAAATTATATTTGCAATAATATCTATTATTGAAAAATACACTTACTATTAACTTCAAAAAACAATATACGTATGAACTGGCAACCAATGCAGGCTTTTTGTCTTAGAAAGTGTATAAAAATATACAACGCTACAACAATATAGCACTTTAAAATAAATAATTATTTTTATATATTTTTATAAAGCCAAAAAACACATATAATGAGTTGCATATCACAAAATAAGAGCTTTAAAATAATTTTTCCTACAGCTAAGTAGAGATAGTTTTACTAAACAAGGCATTTATACTAGTATTTTTTGCACAAAATAAAACTGAAAACGTCGAGATATAAGTAATTGTCTAGCATCTATTCATTTAGTCTAAAAATAGAATTTAAGTAGTAATACAGTGTTTCAAATTCGTTTTTGTTGTAAGTTATGATATCCTATAATGCTTTACTGTATATGTTAAACCAAATTACTGCATACATTCTATTCCTACGCCGTTTTATGAATTCAGTTTATATTAGACAGTTGCCTAGTTGCCCGCTTAGATGTAATTTATAGTGAATGCAATACTATGGACTTTGGTTTTTGACATAAAAGTATTCTGTTTGTTTTCAATGTTGTGCAATTTTACACAAAAACACTTATTGTGCTGTAGGAATGCAATATAAACCATGCAAAATCAATTCAAACCAAGGTATTAAAGTTTGAAATATCCATATAAAACACAAAAAATTTTTGGTAAACCATTTAGCGATATTTTAAAAGAAGCCGGGTTTCGTCGCCATGCAAAAATATAATGCGTTAACAAAAACCAAATATTATCTATTGAAAAACGTAAACATCGATATAATTTTGTTTTGTGTGTTTTGCGTGTGATTTGTTAGCTGAAACATTTATTCTTTTTGTTTAATGCCAAAATTCTTAAAGCCCCTTTTTGAATTTAAAATACAAGATAATAAAAACGTATGTTAAACAAAAAAAAGTCAAAGTATACTTTGCTCTTGTTAAACTCTATGACATACGTAGTATAATCCACTAAGTCGACAAAAACACTCTTGATTGAAAGTTGGATGTATAATTAGAAAGATTGCAGGCCTTGTAAAGTAAGAATGTTAAAATATGTAGTAACAGGTTGGCTATTGTATGCAAATACCAACGTGGAAAAAATTTACTGATATATGGTTTTCGATTTTTTCGTTATATATGCCGCAGTTACACAAAATTTTTGCCTTTTACATATTTTTAGTTTCACGGAAAAAAATTTAACTTCGAAAAACTGGCGTTTTGCAGATAATAAGTTTGACAATTTATTCGACTCTTCTAAATATAATCTGAATTATCGTAAAGCAGCAAACAAAAAAATATATTATTAAGACATACTGAAATTTTAAAGGCACAGAATTTAGAAAAATATTGTTTTTAAAGGAACGAAAATTCTAATTTGTCATACTGCTTTGTGTGGGAATTGTTTTTAAATAGAAAAATCACATCTGTGCAAAATATATACAATTTTACAATTCAATTAGTTTAATAAGAAATTTCATTTTATTGTGATGACAAAATGCGTTAAAAGCACTTTTTTCTATACACAACCTTTGATTATTAAAGACGCAAATTAGTTCCAGTAAAAGAATTTATTCATATTTTTAAAAATATTCTTTTTTTTTTAGACGGTTTGGAATATATAAACTTATATGCAATATTAAGAGCTAATGGCCTATGATATAAAAAGAATGGTTGCAAATTATTACCGCGTAGAGGTATACATTACACTTGCAATACAAGCCAGATGTTATTTTTTTTTTATTGAACAAAAAACCGCGTAGTTGCAATATCTGTAATAAAAATTTTGTTCAGATTTTGCTATAAGTTTGTGTCGAGCTCAGTTTTACTTTTTTATAGTGATATAAAACAGGGTTTTTTTAAATCTTAGCATATAAAATATAGATGGTAAATGCAAAAAAGTGTAAAACGATATTTTTATACAAATAAAAATACAGTTATAAAAAAAACCGCGGGTTTACAGTATATAGTACAAGTAGTCAATCGTACAACGCAAGTTTTTCGTTTTGCCTTTGTAAATTAACACAATAAAGCGCAATAAAATTTTTTGTTTAGTTTAACACACCAAGAATCTTTAAAAATAAATCTTTTATACCAAACTAAATTTACGTTTTTTAATTTGTTCTTTAGGATATTGCATCAAATTGTAACTAGGTACCAATATTTCACGAATCATTTGCATTTTTTACTGCTTATATACAGAAAATCTCAAAATATACAAGTCTCAAACTTTTTTTGCATATTTGTCGCTAGAGAGACTATATCACGTGTATAAAGTTTGTAAATCGGCATATATCTTTTTACATCAATGTTCCAATAATTTTCTGTTGCTGTTAAATCACATTTTGACAAAGTAGAGGTATTTTAATTTAAAATACATCTGTTAATATATATTTTTATATTAAAAACAAAACTAATCCAAAAATATGATTTTAATATTCGTTTACTGCTATAAAAATTTAATGCACGAAGAATCAAAGTGAACCTCAACGTCATGCATAACTACAAGTGGTCTACCGATATTGGCCTTTAACGAGGAATTTCCGCGTTTTTTTTCCCTAAAAAAAGTTTTTTTTGCTATATTTATTTAACACAGTTTACACAGTTTCATGACTGTAAAATAATTATTTACATCTATATCATTACGGTCGTATTAAAACAAAGGTTTTGCCCGTGATATTGAACAAACGCGATTAGTTATCTTCAATACAGCAAAAAGGAAAAATAAATAAAGTAAACCAAAAGTAAAATAAAAAAATGTACTTTTGTTGTTGTTAAACATATATAGAAAACAAGCAGGATAAACCACAGGTATATAGTTGGTTTTTTGTACTAAAATCAATATAAAAAAGACTGCAAAGTAGAATTATTTATATGTTTTTTTCGTTTTATTGGTTGCACTACATAATAATAGCGCTTTGGCTATACAAAGTGTACATTTTTCTACAGATTTTATACTATAGCCTCGTTTTGTTTACACATGATACTCTACTAGCGAAAAAGAATGTTCGATTGTGTATATTTGCGATGAATTACATTTTATCAAGAAAGAACGCATTTGTTCGTATGTATTGTATCATGGCCTTCTAATTTAATGCAACACACTGTAGCAAAAAAAGTATTCGTAGTAGTTTTCTTGTGAACCAATTAATCAAAAAATTTCAAGGCTATTTACTTTTAAGTTAAGGGATTTTAACACTAATGTTTTGTTTTTACGAAAAAAACCTAAAATCCGTACGTATTTGTTAAACTTAAGTTTTTTACTACAAAATTTTGGTGTTTTTTTGTTTACCGCGAATAGATTTTTATCATATTTGACTGAATATTAATATATATATTTAAAAATGTTCTATTCTTAGAAATACACTTAAAACGTGTTCCCTATTATATTTCGGGTTATAATAATTATTTACGCCCGTGCATACAATGTAACAATATTAAATGTTTATTCTAACATGTTTTAAAAAGTGGTGTCAGAAATATGTAAAATTATAGTTCATGCACATATTGTGGTCTTTTGTGCATAAAAAACACTTTAGAAAAACCTGAAATTAGACAAAAAATTAGTTTTATGCATGTCATATACTTTTTTACATATCATGTACCGTAGATTATATAATTCGCATCTATTAAATAGCAAACATCATTTTAACACTCCCTTTTTAAACGCATATACAAATCAATAGTAGTTGAAATATTTCTTTAATGCAATGATATACGCCAAAAAATCATACAAACAATGTTTACGAAATGGATTTATAGACTATATAAAACTTCTGAAAAATATTGTATTTTCTTTTTGATTATAAAAAAGAAAAAGTCGGTATTTTAAAACAACTAATCCAAAGTGGTAAAGAAAAGTAAACAAAGTTCGGGCATCCCAAACAAATTTTGATAAGTCTAGAATGTGGCCTTGCTTCATATCTTTGTCATAGCAATATAATCTGTAATCTGGTTTTTTGTTTTATCAAATTATAAATTCAAATTTGGATTGCGTCATTCATTTGATACTATGTAAATGGCAAAGATTAATTAAAATACTGTTATCGCGCGAGGTACTACAAACTCACAGGTAAAGCATTTTTTTATACTTTTCAAATAACAACCATAAAAACTTTTTAGTAAGCGTAAATAAAAAAAGAGAGTAATATGGTTGGACAACAAAAAAACGCGTCGTTAGACGCATGTAAAAGAAAATTATGCAGTTATTAAATTCAATTTGCTCTTTCCGTTATATTTTAGGTAGTTAAAAGCATCCTTGGAATATTCTTTCAAAAAATATTACCCGGTTGAAGACGCTTATAAAACAAAAAAAAACACAAGCCCCGTTTTTTTTTGGCTTCCTATCATAAATGCGTTTAGCAATGCATTAAAGAAATGCATAAAAACCAAGAAAATATTATTTATGCCATAATATGCATTTTAGTTAACAAGTACGCATCCGATTGCTTATATCAATATGTTGAAATTTTGGAAAAAAATTCTAAGTATATTAAAAAAAAAATTTATGTTATAATTTTAAAAATGCTCTACACTTGTCATTTTATAAAGTATTCGTAAATGCATGTACTCGTCAAC
>JAQFYM010002005.1:0-26819 GCA_034694785.1 Agrenia bidenticulata | reverse complement strand
GATGGGAGAACAGAATACCCTGTATTTTGAATCAAATTGACACGTAAATAAAGACTAACTGAACTGAACTGAACTGATTTGATGTAGAAACTGCAGTATTGTACTTATAAAAAACTATGCACAATCGTAGAAAAGTATATTTGACATAAGAAAGAGAAATCAGGTTGGGATTGGAGGGTAGGAAGGGGTGAATTTCAATCCTTGAAGAGAAAGTGATTGGAAGTGCATTACACGTACCCGGAAAAAATCCATTGTAGAGCCACTTTCCAACGTCCCATAGGAAATATCTGTTTGTTCAGCTAGATCATCAGCAGACTCTATTGGTGTGCTCTTCCTGTCCACAGTGAGGAAAGCGGCGAGGTTGGCTGTGTACGACGACACTATTATAAGTGTAAAAAACCACCAGATTCCCCCCACCAGGCGAGTGGATGTTGCCTGATTATAGAGATAAGGGATTTTTTTTCAGCGAGTAATACAAATTAAAGGAAGATATTTTTCAAGGTATGACTCGTCCCACCACACACCAAGTCCTTCCAATAATTTGTTATCATTATAGACACTAAAGTTAGGTGGGGATGTCGTGATAAACAAAGAAGGAAGTTTAATTAAGAAGAAGTTGCTAAGTCTTGCTCATACCTTTGGGTTAAGGCCGGATCCTTGTCGGAGGAACGTGCCGGTTATAAACCAAACTGAATTTGGGAAGGAAAATTGGTTTTCTAGAATACCTTCATCCCCGGCACAAGGGGGTGGGGCAAGCCACTCGTTCGGTGTAAATCTATAGAAAGCATGTAGGTGCATTAAAAAAATTAATATATATTTATTTTTGGTATTTTAGCATGAGAGTGAGCAAGGCTTACCTGGCTACGACGAACAAACAGAAACACACGAGGACGTAGGCACCTAAGGAATAAAAATAATTCAAAGACAAAATTAACAAGTTCTATCGATCGCTGCTCTCTGGGGTAACTCTTGAGAGAATCTACATCAGCAAAATCTCATCGGCTTGTACTACTTTGAGTTGGAAGGTTCATTTTGGCCTCAGCGTCTTATAATAATTTACGACTGCTTCCTACAAAATAATAAGCCCTGAGAGTTTGTATATGACCAGGATTGAAAGCATTTACGACTGGCGTCGCATTTCATCAAGGCGTTCAGTAAATAAATCAGAGATCGTCGGCAATAAGAGTCAAGGTCCCACTCCCCAGGTCGTCCTTACTGTCTCTGGAGACGCAGTAGATTTGACGGGGTTACCACTTTCATCACTGTCCATATTATACGACGAGTACTTGAAGCCATCATGCATTCATTCCATTCCATCAGAATGGTAAAGTTACTAAACTCTTCCTCATATGCATGCATACATGTGTTTTTTTTCTCTTTTCTGGAAACGTCAATGGATCGACTACCGGTTTGGTGTCACCTTGTTGTACATGAGATGAGGAGATAGGAAATGCGACAGAACGACCAAGTGTAGATTCCAATGAACTGCCGAAATTTACCCTGGGGAATTCTTTTGATATAAAACAGCGCTCTGAGAGCTCTTTCTCGGTTTCATAACTTTCTCCCCAGTCACCAGGGCTGTGTGGTCGGTTGGCTCTTGTAGCCCTTGCTGGAGCCTCTACAGACTCCCTTTCTTGTGTACATCCTTTTCTCTCTATTCCTATTCTTCCTTTGTCTTGGTGGGTGCATAATAGAACTCTTCTACTTTCAGCTTGTGACTCTCATGTACCTAATAACTTGTTTTAAGAATTCAACGGGAATATTACTTTACAAGCACTCTACTGAAATCAAACTTGAATCGTATACGGGCATAAAACATACTCTAAAATAAGATCAACCTAAGTAGGATCTATACATCACAGTGGGATCTCTCAAGAAGGAATGCAAACAACCAGTATGTCCTCTTTCTGATAAAATTATATCTCTGTTGATGTCACCAGCTTTCATGATTTATTATTTTCCCTATGAAAATGCTCATTGCACCTTGCAAAATTAAAGATCTGCAAGTCTCTTACCCCGGTGGACTTTACTATTTACTACCACGATGCAAAGAGAGTTGAATTCGAACTTGATTGATAGTACACATATTTGCACTCATTATCTACAACCATCTCTAATTATTGAGGTTTGGAATAATTAAATAAACCTGATATTTGGTTACCAGGTAAGAGGGATTGAATGGGCGTTAATGTTGCAATTAATTTGATAACATTTGATCCTCTCTTGGTTGATTAATGACTAGGAGTAAAATTACTCAATGAAAAGATGAGCCTTGAGTATAAACTCGTTTTATAAAACTTTGTTTAAAATTAATGCTTGACATTCGTTTATTCCTTAGCCATAAGTACGGTTGGTTCGCCCTTTAGTAAATGGTAACAGATGACATAAGCTTTTAAAAGATTGAATACTTACAAAGCATATGTAACGATTGTGCCAACATGACTGAAAGGATCTTGAGCAATTTTGTATAATCCATTGAGGAAGAAGCAGACAAGAACTACTTAGGTTGTCATCTCAGAGTGCATACGGACTTGACGGAGGTATATTTTTCAAAAAAAAGCTTGAAAGTAGGAGGAGTTACTTGCACAATAATGACTAAGGCTGGTTAACTCTCTGAAAAGCTTGTTTATGTAACAAATCCTTTTGAATTTTTATTCTTTGTGAATAGTAAATCAAACGTGCTCATTTGTATGCATTATGTCACCAATTACAAAAAACTGGGTTCCAATCGTGATGCTTTGTCTATCCTGATGACAACTGGAGTCCTAATCAAGGGAAACTAATTCATTCGAGGTTAAAAAATCCAATTTCAGATAAAAGTCCTATGGGAAATTAAATAGGAAGGCTTGAATGTGGAATAGGTGGACGATGGTAGAAGGAGCGGAGAGAAAACTGGTGATGTTATAATTAGTAGGGAAAGAAGAGAGTAGATAGATTGAGTTATTTTCTACGGAGCTTATTTGATATGACGAAGTGAAAGTGACTGTGATTGGGGCTAATTGAATTTGTAGAGACAATAAACTTCCGTCAGAGTTGGCAATAATACATATGGCGTCTGGATAGGCCCTCTCAGTGGTAATGACCCAATCTATTGTTTTTAGCTCCCTGGCTTTGAAACGAGCCCAAGTCTCAAAAGAATTAAAGTGTATTGGGAAGTTTGTATGAATAGCTTACTATAAAATACATATATTATAAAGAAAAACAGAATTGAATGGAATAGTTTACTTACCAGCAACCCATGCCCAAATTTCTGCGGAGAGGGGGTTGAGGAAACTAAATAGCCGAGCTGGTGGCTTTTTCGGAAGCTGTAAGATGATAGGATGAAACAGACAAACATGATCAGATAGATGGTTGAGAAGAAGTCTCAAAAAGCATCATTGAGTTCATAAAGAAAAATGTTGAGATATGTAATAAGACATGTATGAGGATTATACTGCTGATGCTGGATATTCTACCTTGAACAAGATGGAAATACCGAGGTTCCGGAATGGCTTGGTGAAATCAATGACTTTTTCTCGTGCCGAGTTGATGGTCATGGACCCTACTGCCAAGTCCGATTTCTGAAACAGAGTTAGAACATGCATTCTTGGCATCCGATCGAAAGGGCGTGTAAGCAAGAGATGGAAGATGTAGTTGGCCTCAGCATGCTTTTTTATTACTCCCTTCCCTATTCACTTAGTTCTTTCTTAATACTTTTCTCGAGTATTCCAATCAAGTCAGTTCCCATCTTTAAACATCCAAGGGTTGGAAGACGGGAACGTTCTTTATGATTGACATGAGAAAAATTTGGGTAATTTATAGGAAGTGTTGGTCCATCACAAGGGGAGAACTGTGTTGGGTTTTAACGCTTTCTAAAATATTGAGTACAGTTCCAAGCCAGCAGTTCCACAAACAAATCTCAATAAACCGACTCACCCCATCAATCAGTTCTCGAACAATTCCATTCCATTGCTTTGTGTCGGGATCTTCCACTCCGTATTTCCCGTCCTTCACTATTGATATTGTATACTGAAATCCTACCAAATTGGCCACATCTTTGAGCAAATCAATGCAAAATCCTTCGTATCGAGAGTTCCCTGTTAGATTCTTGTCCGGCTTTAGCATCACGTACGGCTTTTCCTTGAATAAAGGCATGACAAAGGGGATTTGTAAAAGAAATTTCTTTCACACATTCAAAGTGAGAAAAGTTGAGATTAGTGTAATGATATTGCTTACAAGAACTGTGGTGACCCTTAGGGTGACATTAATGGAGTCTCGGGAACTGAAAGCGTCGTAATCGTGAACTATAAGTCTCTTGGATGGTGACCACTCACCCACAGGTTGCAGTGAGCGGTTTTTTAACTTCATAAATATCATCGTGGGGTCGTGCCGGCTCCCTTCCCGAAGCTGAGCTTTCCCAGTCAGACCCTCAAAAGATACCTGAAATTATAAATCACAATCTTTTCATTCGGGCACAAGCCGATTCATTCTTTGAAACAAGTTTAACATTTCTGAGGGAAGCTCCATTTTATTTCTTAAAATGTAGGGTGCTATTTACGGTCTTGTAGGGTCTTTTAACATTTTCTTGATGGAATAAAATCATAAAACGTATAAAAAAATAGCTTACAATATTTGAGCGTAAAATGAAAAAGGGTTTAGAAAAGAAAATATTAAGAGAATCATGATGTTGACATCATATCCCACACACGATATAGGGGAAGGGAATCAAATGGCGACAAAAAGTCGAGTTTGAAATGTAACTGTCATCCAGAAAATACGGGAATGGGATTATAAGCAGTTTGTTGGCAGGAACAAGGGACGGATAAAGGTGATGAGGGTGTGGGGTGAAATGGTGTGACTGCTGGTGTTACTATTACCATGAGATAACTACTGGAGGATGATTGATAAACGGGTGACAATGACAATGACTAGAGAGACATACACTGTTAATATAGTTGAGGAGTGACAAACCATCAGGCCATGATTGTTCCCTTTCACAGGAGACATTAGCTGGTCGGATTTCATGACTGGCATCGAATGACTTGAGTCCATGACAGAAGGATAAAACGCCATCGTACATCAATGCTGCGTCAGTCTGTAGGAGTGAAAGTCACATTATCAGAGGAGCTGTGTGAGCTTAACTTAAGTAAGTAGCTGGAATTCTGAGAAAGAGAAAGTTGTCTAAAGGCAAGGAACTTAATAATTTTGTGTACACAGTATCCCTAATAATAAAACAACAACATGGTACGCTAAGCTATGGTCCCCGAGGAGGAGAGAATTTAACAGGACAGTAACATAAGATGACAGGAGGATCATGAAAATACATGTATTCTCATGGAGTACACAGGAAACCACAGGCAGTATGAATTCAAACTTTAACCCTCTTGTCCTGGCACTCCCATACTTCCTAAGTTCATTGGATTCCATCAACTTTTGCCACTAAAAACATTGGCTCCCATCTACTTAAACTCTATAAATTTATTCACAAACTTGAGAAAATCTTGCGGACTGACAAGCCATGCAAATCCGCAAAGCCGAAGAGATCACTCTCGTCCATTCCAAGTCGACATATCCTCTCTCTCCTCTCTCTCTCTCTACCCCAATGCTCATAAGTAAATCAACTTCTGGCTAAAACTAGAGTTTCTGGAAATAAGTACTTCCAAAGCGGGGTCTCCCTTCTATCCTCCTCTTATTCGCAATATTCTTTCAAGGAAGGAAACAAACAGCACATCCTTATTCAATTCCCCCTAGTGAATCTTATAGAGGGAATGCCACAAAGTGTCTCCATGCATCTTCTAGTCATCTCAGGGTTATCTACATTGACTTTGGAATTGCCTTACATGCCAATCGAGTTAAACTTTGAGTTCTTTGGTTTTAAGTAAGAGGGAAGAATCTTCACCTGTAAAACTTTTGAGTGGCTTTTTGCATTAAATCGCTGCATGTCCTCGATGGCCCGAAGATTTTCTTCTGTGTGGTCTATCAGTCGAAAGGAGGTAATGTTCACACTATTGTAGCCGAAATCTTCTAAGTCGTACATTTCCAGGTCCTAAGGGAATACAGGATTTACACCAAAATTACCCAAAATCACTTTTCTTAAGAGTTATCTCTGAGTCCCAAACAATATTTATGATTCAACTTTCCCAAGCCTTTTCCCCATCCTCTTCCCTGATTGAGTTTCATCTAAGTACTCGTAATATTCATGCACATTTAATTGAACCATTCAAACGGGATAAGTGTTCCAACCGGTAATTAAAAAGTTCCCTTCTCTATTATAATATATTCTGGACCAAGCTCTGAGAGGGCGGGGATTAAGTAAATTACACCCAAAACGTCTCTCTCGCAATTTACAGAATTGCTGCAAATTAATTCTGAGACGACGACACCAGCAATAAGTCTGCCCTCGAATTTACACACAAATGGTGGGTTACGAGTACAACTCACCACTACTCACCAGTAAGCAACCAAAACCAAGTATCTTCCCACGTCGACATGCTTTTAAAGTTCAACAGGATGTGAGCCTGAAGGGAGCACAATTTACCGACTTACGGATAATTTATCAAAGACAAAGTTTAAAAAAAACTGTCAACTTCCCCAGGCAAATCTTATAAATCATGCAGATGCATCAAATGCTCTCCCTCCTTCGTCCTTCACACGAAAATACATACGCAGCAAAATCCTTTCCCCAAGTTTTAAAAAACACTTCTCCATGAACTTCATCTTGATAATTAACTCAAAACTCAACCAGAGACCATGAATCCTACAGCAAAGGCTCCTTCCTTCATCTGACAGTCAACTCGTGATAGTCATGATGTCATTTTATTCCCAAATGAGCCATTTCCAAGCAATGAAACTCCTTCAAGCTTCCAAAGGGAGAAATTGCAACTTTCCCTCAAGTGCTTTCCTCAACTAACTAATTCACTTTAATCCAATTCTTCATCCCTTCAAAATTTAAACGCTGCTTCACACGCCTACTTCACTACCCATTGACAGCTTAGCAATTTCACCAATTAATTTCCCCGACACACTTCCTACTCCTCCTGTGTGTAAGGATAATAAAAATAACTATCACATACGCAGAATACCGTTCGAATCCGTGGGCTAAGAGTCCCGATAAACTTGGTCCTTTTGGTTGATTTAGAATTAGACGGAGGAGTAGGAGAATAAAGAAATGATTTTCCAAATCCCTGGGTTAACGATTGGCTTACAGGTGTGGAGTAAAGTAATGGGCCACTCATCTCAACCGTTTCTGGCTCAATTGATAAATGTTACTGCGGCAAAGGAATCGTAACCTCCCTTCAAGTCCCTACGCATTGCCTATACTCTGCAAACTCTAGGACCAATTTTCATGCTTAATTTCATTTACAATTTGTTACATTTCCCCCCTGCTCCTTGATCGACACAATTTATCTCCATTTTCATACCCGCCTTCTTGGTATTAGCGGTCATGAATGAGACCTGCTTTTTTTCTCCTTTCCTATGCAGTCAAAGTTATAGAATCATAGCGGAATGATCCTTACCAGGCGGCAAGCCACAAAGCTGTAGACATCATGGCACATTTTAACTCATGTCGTACGCCATCATAATAAAACCTTAGATTTCACTGCCTCAAAGTCATTTCCAATTATTTATTGTTCAGAAAGACGTTGGCCTAAAACTGGTTGCAATCCCAAGTTGGAACACTTATCTGTTATCTGTAGTACAAATTAAACTCGGTTGAATATGAATTTGAGGAAGGCCTAGCCCAAATGCGTCAAAATCATACGAATGGATCGGAATGACCAGAATCTGAGAACTAACCAAGGTTGTAAAGTGGTAATGGTATCTTGCATCGTTCATCTGCAGTTGCAAAATCTGTCAAATAAAAACATAGACAGTAAAATAACTCTCTCTTGAGATCTGTGTCAAGTACTTACAATGCGAAAAAATAGGGGTAAGTGTTTGATATCAGCAATAACGTTAAATATTTGGCGATGTTTGATCTCGTTTAGGACATCTCGATAGGTATTTGGTGTCACCTCCCGTGAAAATAGATCCGACCTCCTACTGCTTAGCCCTCCTTTCTGGGATGACTCAAGTTTCTTGATAAGATACTCCACTTGTATGAGACCTAGAATCAAAGTATTTCATTTTAATTCGTGTATAGAAATCAATTCACATCAAGGTTGTGTACGGAGAAGCATCTCACGTAAATGTACTCAATATCATTGTGATAAAAGATGAATCTATTTTTTGAAGTAAAACAGAAATATTTGTGAAATTAAATAAAGTAATCGCTTTTGCTTTGATTGTCAGCATATTGTAGATTGTGGCATTTCCAATTTTCTCCTTTGTAAACTGGTACGTGGTGGTAGGACTCTGGCTTCCAAAGAAACCAAGCTGTGTTCCTAAAAAATAAATCCCCACTTTACCATACTTGTTCCACGTAAAGCTAACATTGGGCTCGTTACGCAGTTTGCCTTATTCATGGACCATGGACCTCCGTACTCCATAGGTTGGTTCAAGTCTGGAAACCGTGTAACATTAAAATGCTGTGTTTAGCTTATCCAATTCTTTCTGTTACACTTTTCATCTAGTCCAGAAGCCAAACAAGTAAGTGGTAATTTTCCTTTTCCTATTTCATGTAACAATCCGTGAGTCGTCTGGATTAGCTGATTTGGAAGAGGCTTACTTGGAGCATTCAGGATTCTTTTATGTTCGAATCGATTAGATCTTTTGTACAAGTTGTAGAAGCTAATAATATATGTCTGTTGGATATTTCTTTTTTAAACTTACCACTAACTCAGCAAAACACTTTTAAAATGGTTACAAGGATAAAGACAGGACTTGTAGGAGTTGGAGTATAAACGTTATCATTTCCCTCTTTCCAGTTTCAAGCTAAACATTAATTTTTTCAAGGCTTTGTAAATTAGTCTGAGAAAAGTAAAGAAAATATTGGAGAGAGAATATTAAAGCCGTGCATGCTTTATCTAATAAATGTTTTGAAGATAAAAGGATAAATAATGAATTTTCGTCTCACCATCCGGCTCCTCGTAAAGTAGAGCAACCCTGGTCCAATTAAGGAAGATGACAGCATCCCTGAGTGCCGTGGCTAGGATGGATTTGGAAGGTGCTAGTTTCACAGGGAACCCATTGAACTGGTGGTTGTGTGTAAGTGAAAGTCTTGACGATAAGGGATCCTGGTCATAGAAAGAGCTGGTAGGCAGAAAAAGAGGCAAATCCAGTGAGAAAGCAAGGGATTTCAAGTGAGACTCCAGGGAGACGTCCACACCACTGGCGAAAAGTGCCGAAATCCCCCCACTTATCAACTGACATCCTGACAATTTAATCAAATGGAATTAGATCGAAATTAGATTTCTTGAATCAACACAAAAATTAGCTAACAACCGTCTCCAAGAACCACCTCCCGATCTTTATTTCAAGATAAGGGACTCACTGATGACTCAAGGCTTCACCTAGATTGATTGGTCTACCGCTCTTTCTATTTTGCAAACCGTTACATTAACCTCTTTGAAGAAGTTTTGTTGCTGGAAATGTACTTCAGTTTCAGGTGCATCTTTTATCTAGTCTAAATCCATACCTTCCGAGCATAAGTAGGTTAGTATATCGACCATCCTCTCTAGAATTGTTATTATACATTAACTAGTCGGGGTTGTATTGCAGTTCGATAGACACATTTTGATGCATAGACAATTTAGTACGTGTTCACTTTGCAAAGACGTGCTATTTTTCGATAGATCTGCGACCAGAAAGGAAACAAAAAGGGTTCCAGGTTTAGAACAAGAGGGTTTTAGAACAACAAAACCAAAAATACCACATTCCCACCAATCAGCTTTCCCTCTAGTTAACTTCTAGATCCTACATATAAGTATGTTCCCAGGGTGTTTAGAGATTAGACATTATACTGAACCCAAGACCGAGGATCGAATTTTCATGAGTTTATAGTTTACTTTTTAATATTTACCAATCACGGAGAGCTGGTGACAAATTTATGAAAAGGGGGTTAAAAAGATAGCTGCATTGGTTGAGAATCGTTTAAAGCCCTGTATTGGTTTAAAGGAAACAATGATGAAAGCCTTTGGGGTTTTGCTAGAACACCCTGTAATTATATGCATATATGATGCATATAGATATATATAAATAAGCAGTAAATGCTTATCTTTGCTTCCTGTTCCGTCCATGAGCTTCCCTTTGTTACCGGAGAATTGTTGAGGGTAGTAAAACAGATAGTGGCTTAACTTGAGCTATCAATTGAGTAAGAGTTAAATGCAAATAGGAGTGAAATTGAATTTCCTAATCCTATCCTGTTAAATAAGTGGCTAAGGATGCTGGGGCAAGATTATCTGATGGAAAGGAAAGCCATACACCATACATGGTCGAAGCTAAACTTTGCTTTTTAGTACTGTTGCTGGAGCCATGGGATCCTTATAGGCGTTTAAACATGGATGCATTACTTGAAAGTTCGGCGAGCTCTAGTACCCGCATGCAGACTTGACAGGAGATAGTGGAGAAGCTATTTAATAGTTCTGAGCTTCTTATGGACTATGCACTCGTTCCTACTATTTGTACGTAGATGAAGTCACTAACCATGAGATTCTGATGGGATTTTGAGTGGCCTAGCCATTTAACAACTTAGCCCCAAGCTTAACCCACTCTCTTTGGAACTCTTATAAACGATTAGTTCTTTCGGGCTCAGTGAGTGAGCATTACACAAACATTAGTTGGGGCTGGAAGTCACAAATGAAAGCAAATATTCAATAGAGATGCGGTTTACTTTGTAAGTAAACGCATGCATTTGCTCGAGTACATAACTTTCAATCATATTTACTTTCTTCAATCCATCCATCAACTTTTTTCTTATTTTTTCTTCAGGGGGGTTAGTTTTTTATCTCAACCATTTATAAGCTTACTTGTTTCACATAATTAACTTTTTGGCTCCTGTCTGTATTATTAAAAAGTATATTAGATTGAGTGTGTCGGCACGGGCTGTTTGTTTAGAAATCTTGAAGTAATTTATTGAAACGTTGCAGCATTGGGATTATGCGAACGGCAATTGGTAAGGGGTTGGATAATATTCAAAAACTCAGCCCGGTTTGGAAGTGATAACCATGAACTGTGTGTATATTTTGACCGGCTGACATGTATTGTTCAATAACTTTGTAGTGCGATGGAATAGAATTGGGATGGTGTACATAAGGATCCAATCCACATGGTACTAGTAGTTTGTGATCTAATTAGGCGACCTCAGTAAAGTTTCTGAAGTCGAACTCATCGTAATCCTTATGCCTATCGATCCGGGGAAATGCGACTAGTCAATTCCATTCGTTCAGACGAGAGGGCCATAGGTAGTGAGTATTTTTGTGGATTCTGCATGCATTCTTCATGAAAAAATTCTTTCACTTTTGAATACATGAATTCTAATAGAATGTTCAGTCTCCTGGACTTGACTTGACTCGCCTGGCTTTTTACATACATTTGGGGCCCTTAACCCTTTCCCTAAGTGCATACAAGTCGGGTTTCAAACCGGTTTTTATGTTTCCTTCCTAGTTTGTTGTCTGCACTAACCCTTCCCTTTCAACTCTTGTCTTCGTATAATACTTCCATCCACATATTGCAAATAATATATGTATGTATTTATACAAACGCATATATATACGCTTGTCTATCCTGATTCATTCATGTCATCTGTTTTCCCATGCGCTTATGACAAGATATAGTTGAAGCCGTAGAGATTCCGGCCTCATACTCATTTATAATACTAACTTCCCGTGCCGTAGCCCCTCTTCTAACCTTCTTCAAATATTACTTACACTATCATCATACTGACAGCCGTCCCTCCCTGCAGTCTTCACGTCATGTATTGAGCCCTATGATTAAATTTTATCGCACTACAGGAGAATACATCAAATAGATCACCACACGCGTGCCAAAATAAACGGTTAACCACAATTTGCCACAGGATATATTACCGAGGTCGTTGTTCACATTCCCCTCCCTCTTTATCCGACAGAGAGTTTCTCGTTTCTGAGCCCTATGATTTTAGTGTAAAATTCAATTTAAAACACTGAATCCTTACCTATCTTAGTTGCTTGGAAGATATCGTTACTTTTATAGTACAAAGCGCGGTATACAAGCGTTGTATTGTTCCCGAGTAGTTTTCGCTCCCTATTCACTGAAAAGACGGCATACTTAAAGGCGACTTCGACTGGGGTTGATTTCAACTCTTCTGGAAACATTCCACCTGGAATAGAAATCATGAAAATGAGAGGATAGAAAAATAAGGTCACAGGTAAATAGCTGAGATTCACTTCTTCCAGACCTTTTATCCCCACATTCTGGCCTACAGCCTGTAAAGCGAGGTGTGGCCTGAATAGAATTATTATGGCTAGGCGGTAGAATTACTACTGAGGATGAAAGGTGGTATGTAATCAATCTCCCTGGACATATAACTTATAGAGGTATAGACTTTCAAGTTTAGTTTTATGGCTTAAGAGTCGCATTAAGAAGGGGGACGGGGGGGGGCTTGCCACGAATCTGCTGAGATGTAGAGGAGGAAGCTTATGCCCGGATTAGTTTACATAATAGCATATCCATCTTTATAACATGTCAATTGAAACCCTGCTTTGAATAAGAAATCTAAGTGAGTTTCCTGGCTTTACATCATGGGATGGAAGACGCCTTTATGGACGCATCAAGATCGTCGGTCTGCTTTTTATGTGCGACGAAATGTCTCTTTAGGAATTTGGTTGGAGTATGGATTTTGCTGTGGAAGTGTTAGCACAACCCGCCGATAGTTTTCTTCAGAGATTAATTTGGTACTCAAACCTTAGAAGTAGTTGGGTGGATATAATAATAAACCTACACGTAGTAGCAAGTAGCTATAATACGTTTATGACGGTGCTAATAGTTCGATATGATATGAACTACCTATATTTGAAATTGAATGTGTACGGATTAAGTGCTAAGGAAGCAGTTTGACTATAGCCTGAACTATGGAGCTAATTTTAATTAGCGATACGAATTATGACTTGCATCATATTTGTCGTTCTATACGAACCGAAAAGAGTCCCCTCCTTAGTTCGTTTACGGGGATGTATAAAGACAAATATTTCCAGAACGAATTACTCTCACACGAAGTACTTTTCACACGCCTGGCAATCTGGCTTATCTCTTCTGAGATTAGAGAGAGGTGACCCATAGTTAAGGATGGAAAAATAGATTCATTATGGCATATGATGAAGTGTGTCTGCTACAGATTTGGCCCCGTGGCAACGGAATCTCAAGCACAACCACCAACACACCCGAAGCCCAGCTTTTTCTTAACTATAAAGAAATGGAGGGGACTTTTTGGTTTTCATAGATTAGTTGCTGACGGAGCCTTGTCTGCTGTTTATTGATTCAAGTTTTTATGACGCTAGGAAATAGCACTTCTGTCATTTCCTATTCATTCTCCTCAGAGGATCTATAAAGCTTTTAAGACCGCTAAGCTGCAAGCCGAGAGGACTAATAAGAAATCAATAATGGTTGTTATCATCGCCCCACTAGCACTACATAATATCGACATTATAACCCACCACATTTCTTTATAATATATCTTCGTCTTGAAGAGAGATGAGAGAAACGAGAGGGAGAGGGCAATAATGGACCACCCTCAAGATGACAATCTCATATCGTATAATAAATATGTACAGCTACTGCTGATTGTAAACCCCTTTCACTGTAGTTTTGAATGTAGGGCACAGAGGATGGATGGGATCTTGACTTGCTTTATTTATTTCTCTTCCCTAGCGTTCACGAGCCAGAAATCGTAAACATGGCATTACGACTAATATGACAGTCGTAATATAATTTGCTTTCTTTTCCGCTTTTCTCCAAAAGTCTGAAAATAAAAATGTGCAGATTAGGACTAGAAAACTTGGCTGCGCAATCTTGCTAACGAAAGCCTTCATTAGTTAAATCACTATCCTCGCTGTTGATATTTCATGGCCCATGATTTGAATGTATTCCTTCATTGGTGAATCAAAGCAGTAACTCTTTGGGGTTAAAAAACAAGTTTGGGTTGAGAAACTCTAAGTTTGAGACCGGGTGGGAAAGAGCGAGTGAAAGGCAATATATTAAGTACATGGAAGGACTTATACAGATAAATGGGGACTGGACAAAGTATTATTGGATGGCAAACAAGAGATATATCCGCCGTCCACCCCCAATAACCCTAGATGTGCATGTGGATTGAAGGATGCCTGGAGAAAGAGAGGATGAAAGATTCTTTCTCTCATTGTTTCCTGAATTCAGTGGCTCTTCTCTCAAGTGGCTCATCCGCTCATCCCAAATCATTGAGCATGGGACATCCCTCTTGTCTCTTTGTCTCATTTCTGGTTTCATCTCCTCGCTATTAAGCAACAGCTTCATTCCACCAAAAGAAAAGAGAACCCGTGACCTCCCATGGAATTCCAAGAATGAGTCTCAATGTGATACATTCTTTCCTGTCTCTCATGTACAGGCTTCCTTGGACTTTCCGTCGGATCTCCGTACTTGGGCATCAGAACTCAGCTCCTGACTTCAAAGTCACAAGCCTTGACTCGGTGTGGAAGATTTGTGTGAAAATGGGACATATCATATATGAGGATGGACAACAGCATTTTACACGTTCCTCCTTCCTCCTTATGAATACTTTTTGAAATTTTGAACTAGTAGTGGAGCAGCTATGTATTCTTTACGATCTCATCTCCTACTTTTCTATTATTGTAAGAGAAAAGAGTTTTCTACTGGTCTTTTGGAGGGAGGAGATATTATTCTCATGCATGTTGGAGATAGAGCAGTAAGAATAGTCATGCTGGTGGATTAGATCCAAGCGTCCAGCGTAACTTTTTTCATTTTTTATTCCCTTCATGCTCTTTGGTTTAGTTCCGTGGTTTTCCTTCTCCCCTTTCTCCAACTTAGCTCATCCATGAACTCTATAGTTCCATTTATTTTCTGGTTTGCCAGCTACCCAACTTATTGGGCTTCCCTGTAATCCGCTATTGGTTCGTTGTTCGTCGAGAATAGCTAAAATAGCTTGATCAACCGGCTTTTGCACATAGATAAGTATTTTGGAAATACATATATACGGCGATGACGAGCACTGGGCTCCTGTCACCAGTGAAAGCTTTATTTATAAGTACGCGTGTAATTTTGTCCATCCCATTGTCTGATAATCCTTTGAAAAAAGACCACGACGAAACGAAGGCTCTGCCCAAGCCAACAAAGCCATCACAGTCAGTTGTCCAAGTCTTGCTGTAAAATAGTTTCTCCTTTTACAAAGAATAATACGCAAAATCAAGCAGTAGTGGTCCAATTCCTAGCTTCATGTACATGTATTAGGTATATGTAACTTATTAACCCTATTTATCCTCAGTTCTCCATGGACTGTGGATATGTCTCGGGGGAATAATATTTATAATACGATTCACATATCAGTTCACCAATTGTTAATCATCCTCACCAAATGAAAAGACATGGAAATCCTGGGTTACTGTATTGACATTTGTGTAGTGTAAATGCATGTATGTTTGTGATATTTCGTTCATATATCCAAAAGGCTATGCAATCTACATTTTTGAAGTCTTTGGGACTAATCATAATTCTATTTGACAAATTTTGATCACATTTGTTTTTCTGAGACAGATGATACGCTTAACTAGAATAAAGTAATATTCTCGGCTGTGAACCAACTTCAAATAGGAAATCAGAGCTGTTGAGCTAAGAGTAAATTAAAATATTTCAATTCTGATGACATTAGGTAGAAAAGCTTTATTTGATGGTTAAAATATTCAGGATCCCTTGGAACTGGCCATGATAATCATAAAAAGGTTACGGATTAGTAATGAAAACCAATAATTACAAATGACATCTAATGATGGGAATGATAATGTATTTCGAGTATTTTCAAACCTCCTTAAGGGCATGTTACGATATCAAGCTAAAGTGTTGTACGTTAAGCTCTTACCTCCAGATTTCGGGTCTTTAAAATATTGTCCTTTCATAAGATATTACAGAGTAGATAAACTAAGCCAAATGGGTCCACTGTGACCATAATTAGTCCCAACATTCAGTTAATCCCGTTTATGATGGTTCAGTACTTATCGAAGTTGTTGCAAGATTCCCCATATGCTCCTCATAATAGGTCCCACCGGGCACTCTCAAGTACCTATGCTTGTAGCTACTAACAACATACCATTAGGTTGAAATCCTAGGAGAAATTCCTGTACGTAATATCCGAGCATTTAAGAGCTCAAGGATCTTCCGAAGTGTAGCTATATTTTTTACGTTTATCTTTAAAAAGGGGGGAAATGAGGATGAGATACTTGAGTTGAAGGTGTAAGATGCAAAACTGGCAAGTAGAACGTTGTTGGGTAGTGTCTTTACTGATTTGAAGGCCAGACACTACTCAGAGAACCGGGGCAGACAGTTCATTATACAAGGGCATTACAAAGGAGCTTCAAGAGAGGAAAAGGTCTAATCATGCTTTCTCTGCTGGAAACAGCAATAACCGCAAGTCCCATAGTCTGAGGAAATTGTCTCTCTGACTTTCTCCATTTATAAATCCCATTCACACTCCTTCCCAAGTCTAAAGCACGTCCACCGTCCATTTTTTTTGCTTGGTGATGAAAACAGGTTTCACCCCTTGTATCCTCTGATAAATACAACATAGTGTCAAAAACACCAGGGTCTGGAATCTAGATGCATACAGAAACCGGAACATGTGTTTCAGTAAGTCTATCCAGACTACATTAAGGGATGGGCAATGGTTGTAGTTGTCGGGTGCCAAACAATTCTTAGACCTGATTCATAGTGACCAGTTCATATCATTCGGCCAGTATTGTTTAGTGACTACTAGACCACTATTAGCTAGGTTAATTCATCGGATGGACAAATCATAGCAATACTAATTCATCCGATCCCAATTCAGAACGATGAAAATTCAGTTTGAACTTTTTAGAAAATAAAAATAGGGATGGAATTTGAGTTTTCAAACAAAAATTTAAAAAATTCAAAATTCAAAAATGCAGAAAAGTTATTTCTTTAGTCCAATTTAAAAAAAATTATACTGACATGAACAAAGCCTTGCTATTCGTTCTCCTTGATATTCGTTGTCCCTGGGATGAACTGGCAGCTAGGAGTTGTCCCACTACGAATATGTTGCTATGAAGTGTCCCGGATTCGGGGCTTTTCATACAATCACAATGTATAACCCTTTATCCTGACAAAGGAGAGAAATAACACACAACACTGATTGAGACTGCCTTCGGACTAGATACACTCATAGAGAAATGTTACAGTCCCATTATTCCTTGCCCAATCCACTTTCCAAAGATACGTGCATCCGCATCCCTCCATAATGCAGCCAATAATGTTGACCAAAGGCTGAAACTCCTTCAACATGTATTTATACCTCATAAAAGAATAGAGGTGAACCTCGTTTGGGTGAATAGGTTGTGGTGGGAGGGATAAACACAGAAGAGTGAGATCTGAAGGTTTGCTCTAAGACATTGAACACCAATGCCCAATACGATGAAACCCCAGAAGCCTCTGGATGAAGAAGAGGCATCAAGTTTTTCTGCCGTCCCCAAAAAACTGTGCAAAGAAAGTTGTTTCCTCAAGCTAGTGGGATGAATTGGACCGTGTGAACAGTATCAAACTTTATTGTCTGCTGCCATCCATGCCGGAAAACTGGCTCTTCTTTAAGCGAACGACTGACCCTGTCTTCATTACATAGCCTAACTTCCCCTAGGATGTAACTTTTCTGCAATCACTTCACGTCTCAAAATCAACATCTCTCGTAAACACAGTCACTCCCCATCATCACCACTGCTACCACCAAACTGAGACTGGGATACGGAAAATAGTTAACGAGGGCTAAGCTACTGCCGCGAAAATCATCTTCTTCCTTTCCTACTCACTAACTCCCGTTTAAATCTATTCTTGTCTTAGATGGAGGAATAGGACCAAGAGAATGGTGGATAACTAGTCGTCGGAGGTGTGGGACATCAAGTTAGCACGGTCCATTAATAATCCCAGGTGCATTAGAGGAGAGAAAGGGATTGTAATGTGTAAGAGATGAAGAGGTGAGGAGAAGGGACAGTTGGTGAAAGAGTCTAAGGAGTATTGTCAAGTTAAATGGGTATGAAATGAGATGAGGGGGGCTTAGGGAGCTGATCTTGTGAGGGAAGAAAGAAAGTGTGAGATGAAAGACGTTACCATCATCACACATCACTATCTCTCAAGATATGTGTTTTCTCTCTGTGCTCTCTGTCCTCTGCACTAGTCTGTAGTAGTGAAGGGTTATGTATGTACAGTGGGTGGAACACCTACTAACACCGTGGACACCCTATGTATCAACATATGAACATCCTTGAGTGGAGTAGTGGAAACTTTTTCTTCCGATCTCGTGTTGTATATAAGAAAGGAGGCAGTTGAGGGAGGAGAACTCTGACTGACGGAGCTTATATTTCCAATCCAATCCTCATCGGTCGGACAGAAGCCAAGGGATTTTGCTATTATTGATTTGAACTGTATCTGTATCCTTTTTGGGACATCGTTTTATACTTTTTCACGTCATCACTTCCTTTGACTTCAAAAAGCAAAATCCCCCATGGGGCTTGGTTAGAAATCCTTTCATCTTTTTATATCGGCTGTGGAAAAAATGAATGCATAAAATATCTGTATGAACTGTGTCCAAGTATAAAAGAATAGTAGGTGGTGGAAGGTAGTACGTATGTAGTTCATAGTTTGCAAATATGTTCCTCTTCCACTTCTATCGTGTAATGTAGGACTGAAAAACTCGACTATTCACTCAAAGACCAATGTCTCTCCATTCAATATTATTCCTAAGACTTGGATCTTTCAAGAGGAGGGGGTGGGGAGATATTGAAGAAAAATTTAGTTTCTTCCATAAGGTGAATGGCGTGTTATATATGTATATAATACTTATGTAGAGTTCTACAAAAAGAGTGTGCACACCTTGTCTGCATCCACTTAGTTTTGACAAGTAACTCCTGTCTGTCTCAGATGATAGGAATCCCGGAGTCACAATCTACTTCTTCAATCTGTACTTAAGGAGATGGACAAATTTGACTTCTTCCTTCTCAAGAACAACCCGTGTGGATGCGAAGACAGAAAGGGAAATGAGCCTCAGCCTTTTTACGCCTTTTTTATAAGGGAGCCAAAAACCCAGGGATTTTTATCCACCAAAACTTTCGCTAAATATTCCCTCTCATACACCCAAAGTAAATGATGGAATAGCACCTTCCTTCTGACTGATTGAAGGATTTGACCCGTTATTCGGGGATCAACTTTATTGTATTGAAAATTCACTAGATTACATTCCCTCTGATCTGGAAGTGAAATCCTATCGCTCAACTTATTTCCCTTTCCTCATTGTGTATCCTTTTAGGGCAGGACTTGCATTTCCATCCGTCTAACTTGTAATAGAAATGTGTATAGCACAAAGCATATCCTGATGGAATAGTTAAATCATAACCAAGTCACCAACTAGTGACTGGTGAATTTTTTTTCATTCCAACATTTTTTTTTCATTAAAAACAAAACGATAGCCCTGGGGTATTTGTCGTACATCTGGTTTTACAATACAGGAATAGTTTGCTAGTTGTTCATTATTATCCTGCACAGTAGGAGTTTCAACATTTTAATTCAATTTTTAAAACTTGTGGGCTTCCCCTTGGGACCAGAGTTGCAACCCCCCAAAATAATAAACCCAAGGAACAAGGAAATGAAAGAGGATTGCATTGTAATTGAGCTATGAGTTTCTTGTGAGTCCTTTTTCAGCATTTTTTTAAAACTAAGACTTCTGCTTGAGACACTACGCATGTAATGGGTTAGATGGATGGGGAAAAAATTATAATATCTCTTCAAACTAGACTTGGAATCTTGGAGTTGGGTAGCTATAAATTATTAGCGTAGAAACCAGTGGTTTTAAACCTCGGTGTTCAACGATTAAAAACCTGAGCGTTGACCCTAACTTAACAAATAGAATGCTCTTAAACTCAAAATTATTTTTCTCATCGATTCTGCAAGTTAATAGAAGTCTCCCTATCCAGATTTTAGTTCCCACTCCCAAGCCCAAGGGGAAGAAGTGAAATTAAATTCTAATAATATAGTTATAGGATATAGGAAGATAGATTTATTCCAAAGTAAGGCCAACAATGTTTGCCAAGACAATCTGATTAAGGACGGAGAAAGAGGATGCCTTAGCCGACAGAAGTTTTTTGGGAATTCATGTGATTTTTAGCCTTATTACTGACGTGGTGATATTTAGGGCACCCTTAGGCTAGATATTAGTGTCCGAAAAAATGACTCTACTTTTCTTTGGAGATTGTGTAGGAAAACTAATTATCCTAAATGGTAGAGACAATAAGGTAGGTTGGTCCACCTCTTGTAATATACCTAGAGATGTGTTTATATGAGAGCTGTTAGATATTTCATTTTTCTCTGTCCCCAATTCCCACCAGCTATGCCGGCCCGACAATGCGAGAAAGTTTTTTGTTACTTCTTGAATGTTCAAACCCACTCTATTTCTCCTCTCTCCACACTCGAGCAGCCAAGACAACTTTTTGACTCAAGGAAATAAAGGGAGAGAAAAAAATCTCATTTTCTTCTTGTCTTCAGCATCTCATGTAAATATTGCTGACCACACATCTGATCTGGGAGCCTTGTCAAATCCCTACAGGGTATATCCCCATGGTTAGAGGTTATGTAGTAATAATCCAGGATCACAATCACTGGTATTTCTCCCATGTTTTTCAGACAAAAAACAATGTTGTCATTTCAAGTGGGTCACGCACATTTACTATGCACTGTCCCAGTGTGTGTTGTTACTTGAGCGTTTAGTAAATAGTACATGTGAGTCCCCATGAGCTTTTTCTTTCTCCTTGAGGAAAGCAGTTAAAAGTTTTAAAACTCAATTCTTGACTTGGTTGAATCTCTCTTATTCTCAAAGTAGGAGCTGGAGCTTTTCATCAACCCCTGTTGACCTTTCTCTCAGCAAGAATGAACCAAGAAAACATTGAGTTTCTTCCTTCTGAACAACCTGTGGGTTCTTTTTTCATCTTATCTCTGCTTCTGTTTATTCTATTCTCAAGTCCACAACTAAACCGAGTTCATCCTGTTGGTGAGGATGCGGAAGAACCTCGTCCATATTTTACAGCTAGCCGGATGTGGTGTGCCTACACAAAATGGGAATCTACGTCCTGGAAACCCTCTGTCATAATAAAAATTCAATGTGAAATTTTAATGGTCGATTTAACTCATTTTCTTGGATTTTTCTGACCAGTTGAGCCACTAAGAACTCTCAATATACAATTCTAAAAACTGGCTATACACTCCCGTTAGCCATTTCAGACAGGATGTCCGATGCCCATAGATTAGACACACCTCCTATTCAATGCCTCATGTCCATGATTATGACTAATCACGAGAAATATTATTGTCATCCTCCATCAGACTTTTTCGAAACCTCTTGTAAGCAGTGACGGAGGCATAGAACTCGTGAGTCAATTCTAATCCCATTAGAAAATCACCGGTCTTCTTAATCTTATCCGTATCCCAATATTCCATGTTTATACACTCACTTCATAAATATACTGGATAAGGAAAGCCCAGATAACCTTCCTCTGTGTAAACCTATTCATTGGCCTCAGGGGCTATATTTTTTTCTACCAAGTAATTCCCTTTCATCTGAAAGTAGTGGTGGGATTTGATGTGGATAAAGTCTAAAACTCTTAATTACATAGGGGCGAGTAGTTATTCGTTAGCGGTACTTATTCCCCACCATTGGAATTATTTAGGATTATCTTTATTGCAAGTTCAATTCCTCATAATTCAGCCTGAGTGGGATAGGTTTCAAAATCTGTGGATATTAGTCGTCCCGTGCAGGCTGGAGAGCGACCAGCAGTATATCCCCCAAGTCATAAAATGTACTAAATATTATCAGTAGAAAAGGGTGCAAAGGGCAGGTATAAATTGTCTCCATCTCATATCTACACACTAAAGCTGAGGTTGCATTTCGTGAAATGCTTGTCATTTCTGTAGAGATGTGTCTAATTTAGATGGCAAGTGGGGCAGATTTGAGTACTAAAATAGAGACTTGTGGACGGCGAAGGAAATGAGACTGAGTTCGACTCGTAAATTGGAATTATCTCGGATCGTTCAGTTCAGTGTTGGTGTAATGAGATTCCAGGATGGATGGTATCACAGATTCACTCATGCATGACGACCAGCCTAATGTTATATTCCATGTATATCTTTTCCACTTTATGTCTTCAGTCAACTTAACTCAAGTCAAATTTCATTTCTCCCTGTCTCTCTCCTCTCTCTCTTCCATAATTCAAAAACGCTCCCGCAGGTAAGGATGTTAAAAACTCTCTTACCAATCAACGTCGTCAATCAAAACATTGCCAAGTCAAGTAACTCAAAGCCGGGCTATACGAGGTACGGCATTCTTACGGAGATTGCAAATTAGGAGCTATCTTAGAAATTAGGGACAAATAAGTTTCCTTGATTACAATTTAGAAAACAAGGCTGGGCGGGTACAATGTCTGGGATCCGTGTAAAATTATGCAGACATAACCTCTTACCGATTCGAACGACTTGTGGCAGAGACAACACGCTTCCCGAGATCCAGCAAATAAGCAGGAGAAGGTCGAATTTCATTGTGTTAGTAGCATATTACTACAAGTTTATCAGACCCAACACCCCAGTTGAGATACTTGTAGAAACGAAGAACACACACTCACAAAACTTGTTCACTTCTTATACTATGTTTCCGGGGACGTGTCCTTCCTAGTAATGAATGAATGACAAGCTAAACTTTACTTTTTACAGCCCACAAACTAACCCGTAGAAATACCTTGATAAATACAGAGTTTTGCTAACTACAAGTGCAGAGTCCCTGGGAATCTATCTCATGGACACTGTCACAATCAGTCATTTGAAAATCAACTGCCTTCTAAAGACTCAAAATTCTTCTTCTCTGAACTCGGAGTAGGCAGAATCTTGTAGTATTTGGTATTTCAAAGTTTAACTCCAACTTCTTTCAGCAAATGAGCTCAGAGGAGAGTGGATGAATTTTACTTACATATCTGAAGACTTTCGAGCAAATCAGACCTCCGCCTCCAGTTTTGATTTCTAGAGTCTGTTTAATGGCCCAAATCTTTGAGCATGGACGAGACACTGAAAAGCTTGGTTGGCCAGTACTATTTTTGTGACTTGGATATGGATGTTGAATGTCGAAGAAATGCCGCTAGGTACACAGGTATGTCTGCATTATAACTTTGTCAGAGCCTCTGTCCACTTTTCCTCGTCATGTATGTGTAAGGTAGGGTTGGCAAGCCAAGCCACCACGAAGTGAAGTTGGCTCTGATTCGGCAGTTGACTGACTGACTACTTTCACACGGACCCACAACTCACTTTTGACTAGGGTTGGACCCTCGCTGGCTTTCTTCTGTCTCATCTCTTCCCATCCTGCGAACTTTCCCTCAGAACTCACAGAATAGTTCCTACTAGACTAGAACGAGAACCATACCAGCCATCACCCTCAGTTGTAGTACCAGTAGGTCTTGGCAAGAAGGCTTGTTCCATTGAACCACCATCACCGCCTTCTTTGAGAAATGAATAGTCTCACTGATCTAGCTCTTCTAATGCTAACTCCTATACAACGCTTGCGTTTCTTTACTATTGCAGAGAAGGCAAGGTCCCTGTAGGCAGGGGATGACATAGAAGTCTTAAGTATCTATTTGACACCCCTATTTTCCTCCGTATACCTTACCTCAATTACATTACACCCAATGTTCAATGTACTATCGAACTATGAACTCCCACCACACCTATACCTGTCTTCTTCATCACAACCGATCCCACCACTATTTTTTCAACCCGCTTGACTTTTTGTCTTGGCCACTTTTCTCAACTACCAAACCACATTTTACATTCGGCCCAGGACCTGCAGAGTAGCGGCCAAGACTGCTACAGCCGGCTGCTTTTTCGTTCCCCTTGCTTGACTTCATTCTCTAGCCACAAATGGTATTTACGATCGAAAGGACAGAAGGAAGAGCAGTTATGACTTCATTTTGATTCCATTTAGTTCTCACAATACATGACCTAGCAGCTGGGACAAATTACGAGCCCTTTCCTTGTACTCCTTGTGTCATCCTTTATCGTTCTCTTTTATTCTAAGACTTTACTCTCCACCGACAGTTTTATGCAGCTCTGTCAAGTATTTCACGAAATATCCTGACTTGCCATTTTATAAAACACAAGTTAGCGTATCAGGTCAAACAGAAAAATTAAATTTTCTCTCAAGTCGATACGCCTGAATTATCATGCTACCCAGCTGTCTAAGAGTAAAAGTACGACTAACTTTTTGTAGTCAGTCGATGCATAGGTACTTGGCTGCCAACTAAAATTGACAGTGAAATAGAATCAAGAAAATACAGTGAAACCAAGCGTAGTAATATGTCATAACCACTAACAAGAAAATGAAACATGATCAAGTGTCAGTATTCCATGTGCAGATAAAGACAAATAATATTCTTTTAGAACCTACAACTTATACAATAACAGATAGTTCAATGCACAATACAATTGTATAAAACTGTTTACCTATCCATATTTCAAACTTCAGCTTTTCAAATTCTTTTCATCTATTAATTAAGCATCAAATGGATTTTTTTAAATGTTGGGTTCAAGTTAAACAAATAAAAATATATTTATAAAACTTGATAGAACAAAAAAAATTCCAAGCTTCTAGATTACCATTCGTTTTATTTATTCCTAAAATTTATGATTATTTCAAAAACTTCCTTTTGCTGTTTTTCTTCAAAACGATTTCGATAATATTTTAATTTAACCAATCCATTCAATGATTTAATTTTAGCCCTACGCATCCAATCATCCAATATAATTTTAAACAGGTAGATAAATACAGATGCAATTCCTTGGCAGCACCAAAAACTAAAAGGATTTAAGGCAAGGAGAATAAAAACAACGTAGGTTAATTTTTGATAATTAACGTTCACAGTAACATATCAGCGTTTCAGCATACATATGACAGGGTTAAAGTTTCGATGTCCACTATGTGGAAGGAAAATTGAAAGAAAACAAATTTTCTTACCAAGGACAGCTGAAGAGGACTTAAATAAGGGACAAAGTGTTGAATTTGAATTAGAATTCAATTAGATTCAATGGGTGAAGGGGTAAATCTTGTTACAGAGTAATTATCTTTTTACAACATCACTTGACATTTGACTCAGATTTTTCATTGCATCTCCTCAACTTTAGATACCCCACAAGGCCAAATTTTTTAATTATTTCTAGCTAACTCAAAGAAATTTTTTTGTGATGTTCAAGAAATGTTCTTATTTTGTGTCTTGAGTTTTTATTTGATTACTTTAAACGAAGCTTAATGTTATTTTACCAAAGTGTATATAAGCCGTTCATAATTTCTTTGTAGTTGCTTTTGCTATTATAACTAATGAATTCCATGAAAAACGAAATTGATCTATGGATGCATGTAAATGCACAAAATATACAATGGAGACTAAGCCATAGCTTTGGGAGTTTCTTTGGCTTCGCTAGGACATGTAATTTCATCTCTCCCCCAAAACTTGTGTCTATTTGTATATTTAGAGATGCTCTTTACTCTTTAATTTTAAGAATCCGAATACGCCTTTATATCAAATTACAAACGCGTACCTACAGCATGTGTAAGTAAATGTCATCTAAGAAATGCTGAGTTTCCCAATGTTTTGAAACCTTGAGTTGAGTGTACACTGTCGGCAGAATTCTAATGCCGAGCATTATCGAAAGTGAAAGCTTGTGCATTTGTAAAGGATGTTTTGAGCCATTACATGTCCATCAAGAAAAGGGTATTGAAAATCTGTATGAAAACATTGAGGAGCCATGAATAGAACTCTACTCCGAAATGAAAGGTTGTTGTGGCTTTGGTTTGGCTGAGAGTAGATACACCACCACAGAATTAGTATTGTACAGAGGTGAAATTCGCGCTAACACATTAACACATTGTGTCTTACATGAGGTTTTATGTCCTCGTTGGGAGAGAGGATGATTAGAAGGATAACGTTGACACTTAATTATGCAAGTGGGGTAGAGAGTCTCATCAAACAAGAGGAGATGATAACATAAATCAGGGAGACTGCTCATAACATACCCTCGATTGTTAAGCTTGCTCTCAAATTTACAAAGCCATGTTCTTCGATGGATGAATTGTGTGATAGCTTAATCATCATTTATTTCAACATTGGACATCCTTCTAATTACAACAGTATGCATAAGCAAACACCTAAAGACTCTTGATGTCCCAGTTTCCGTTCCCGCATACTAACATCTAGACTGGGATTTCAAAGTTTGTCTTATGGCTTTTACTTTCCTTTTTTCTTCAGCTTGACTGCTGGGACGGTAGAGCTTTCTGCTTCTGTAACTCTCAGATTCTAAACAAACGAAATGTTAAAAGTTTACAAAAGAAATCATGTGGGCTTTTAAGCCAAAATTAGAACCATTGGTTCATTAAATGACTTGGTTGTCGAATAAGTTACAAAACTATGTAAGATTGTCATTATTTCATTTCTTGAGTGTTTTTGTTTTTAATTCTATGTTGTTCAAATCGTTTACTCTTAATTAGTCAGAAGTCACCTAAAAAGAGGGCAAGTTTTGGGTGAATTGAATGTTAACCGCGGAGAAATTATGGTGGGCTTTAAGCCCGGTTTATACTTGCCTTTCTCGTTACTTGACGTAACCATGAGTTACTCATTACCTTTCCTGATGACCGTTTA
>JAQFYM010002004.1:0-26823 GCA_034694785.1 Agrenia bidenticulata | reverse complement strand
GGGAACGCTGCCCGAGATAACAAGAAGACCCGAATCATCCCTCGTCATCTACAACTTGCCATCAGGAATGACGAAGAGCTGAACAAACTTTTGTCCGGTGTGACCATCGCTCAAGGCGGTGTCCTACCCAACATTCAAGCTGTACTTTTACCAAAGAAAACAGAAAAAAAATCAGCTTAAATTCAAACAATGGTGAATTCTGACCCCAATGGCCCTTATAAGGGCCACCACTTACTCCCAAGAGCATTTTTAAATATTTTCTATTGATCGACGCATTTGCTTAAATAAACTAATACATGCATAAAATACATAGAATTATATACTAAATACAATAAATACGATAAAATATAATAAGATCCGCCTTGTAAAAACATTATCATGAGTTGTTAAAATGTCACTTTACCCCATGGTAGGTAAGATTGAGCGGGAAGAAAATTTGTATTCTACAATCATGTTGATGTTGCTGACTTTATTTTTAAATTTTAAATTTTAATATTGAAACGACTGGAATTGAGTAGATCCAAACTGAAAACGTTCCAGCAATTGTAGAAATTTTAGAATCTTTGCTTCTTAGTTTCCTTATTTTAAATATCAAATTCTAAATCTTTTTTTCGTTTTCTCTTAAAACCGGCGTGGGAAACAAGTCATTCAAACTAGTTCAAAGTTTCAAACTAAGTAATTCAAAGGTACCTAAAAAACTATTTAAAATACTAATGTTAAGAATTCGTATTATTTTTATTTCCCAAAGCAAGTTTTCTGAAAACTAAGTTGTGATATATTAATCTCCATATTTTTAATTTCTATATAGTAGTTTAATTAATTGCAAATCTTTTCTGTATTATCTTGATTTCGTTTTGTTGGACCTTGGGGCTTGGGAGTTTGTTTGGGAGTAACTTATTTATAATTAAGTACAAATTATCTTTTCGGATTGATTAATTATGATTCAATAGTCATATTTAACTCATGTCCTTAGAATCGGTTTTAGCTTTTTCAAAAGGCGTATGCTTTGCAAGTTGAATGAAATTGACAAAAGTAGATTATTTTTCTCGATTCCTTAGATACTGAATATCACAGGGAGATCATGACCGAGTATTGGAAAAGTATTGACAAGAAATTCTGCGATGTTTGTAAGTGTTGGTTGACGGATAATAAAGCGGTAAGTGACTAACGGATGAGGGATACAGTCGGTAATAGATTTAAAATACAAAGGTTTGAACTAATGTTAGCGATGATATAATTGGGCTTGATGAATTGTCAATTGTTAACAGAGCGTGTCATTCCATGAAAATGGGAATCGGCACAAAATGGCTGTCCAACAGCGATTGAAAGATATTCACAAGAAGAACAAAGCAGATGATAAAAAGGACAAGAAATTGGATCGGGATATGAAGAGAATTGAGGAGGTATGTATGCCTAGTGTAGGTGTAACAATTCAAGTGTAAGGCAACATATTTGTACATTTTATGGTATTAATTTTGAGTATTTAATACTTTATAGGCTGCTTTGGCTGCAGCAAAGAAAGATATGGTGGACAATCCCGATGTTTCCATGCAAATTCAGTCATACCATGATGGACTAAAAAAACATTCTCAAGCCTCATCCTCTCCTGGAGAGTTAGGAACGAAAGCTACTATTATTCTTCATCGGAGTGACAAACAGAAAAAGGCGGACGAAGCTTTTCTGGCCGAGATGCAAAAGCCTACTAAAGACTACAATCGATTTAGTGGTTGGGATACTCAGAAAGAAAAGTTCGTTACATAATACAAACGATTGACAGTGATGAAGCATGTATCATATTGTTCTGTTCTGTTAACTTCATTCCAAGTAATAAATGTATGTTGATTTGCAGAATAGAATCCAATTTTTTAGAATTGCCGTCAAAGAAGTCCACTTCCAAGTCACCTGGAGTATCTCTACAATTCGCAGCCAAAGCAAAACCCAAGAAAATGTCCTTTGGGGAAAAGACAATTACATCCTTAGTAGCCTCATCTACTTCTTCCTCTTCGCATTTAGCAGTGAAATCTGAAGGATCTGAAATAACCTTCAAGAAACGAAAGGCTAGCAAAGGGAATATGCGGTGTCGGGGAGATGACCATGAGTGATGAATGTACCCTGTGACATGTAAAAGCTGAATATAAAATTGACCCTACAATTTCAGTGGGACTAAGGAACATGAGTGGATAATGTCGGCAATAAGACTGAAGAAGATAAACTAACGCAGGGGCTAACGGGCTGAAAACGGTTATGGGACCAGCGGGGGTAACCTAAAAAAACTGAAAAAGGTTGTGTTACCACGTTTGATATTAAGGGTAACTTTATAAAATTGGTTCTAACGTGCTTGCCAAATGAATTAAAATTTTAACCAAGTACTGGCCGCATGGGCCTGTCCTACTCTTTAATTCCCTTAAAATGTCGGTGTGTATTTTTTTTCTGCTCCTCCATAATTCCATAATAAATACTGGACAGATGTTAAAGCTCATTCGATTTAATAGACTAACACGGCCAGACATGTAATGATGATGCTGTTGAAAGATTGTCCTCTTCCGTCTCGGACGGGCTTTAAATACTAGTACCTTAATATAAGTTTGATACTGACCTTGATTTACAGCACACTTAAAAATAAATGATATTTTAATTAGCGTTGATATATTTATTATTTGAAAAAGTCATCACAATTGAGATTGTACACGTTTACTGTTCCGAAGGATTCGTCTCGTTGTCTTTTAAAATTGCACATTCAAAGTCCACCATGTACGAATAATACAAAACTATAATACCCAACACGACAAAATGCAATAATACTACAATTTTTTATACTTAACCTAAATTCATTGTCAACGGAGTCAGTCCTTCAAAATCGATAAAAACTAAAAAAAAACCAATCACTAATTGGCTTTACTGTACACAATACTGTATACTAATATTATCATTTCATACAAACTACAGATTCGGAGGATTCTCACACAAAATACGATACGATTATTGCTACTACCTACTCAAGAGTGGAATTAAACACATTAAGACAGGGAATCAAGAACATTTCAAAATACTCTCACCACAAAGACAAATTCAAGCGTTTCAGGTCGAGGAATGCAGGTCAATACTAAATACTATTTCTTAATAGGATACTGAGTACGTGTAGGTCGGGTCATTTGAAATCCTTCAGTTTATCTGGGTGTAACGCCTTAGTCCATTCTCCACAGTTCTGCTTCGTAAATAAGGCTCCAGTCTCGTCTTGGGCAGAGGTGTCACGAATTTTCTCGACTATAATAATCAATTTAATATTAATTATAGGTAATTAATAATAATTTCCACATTAATTTAAAGATTCAATGAAAATAGTAGAAACCTGAGTAATCCAAGGGGACTGAAGGCACTGGGTGGCCGAAATCCTGTCTCCAGGATTGGCAAGCAGGAGGTGTTTGATAAGCTCTTTGGCCTCGAAGGAAATCCCCTTGAAGGGCTCCATACCGAAACGGTAGTGGCAATTGATTATATTGGCGCTCATCTTCTCAAAGCTTTCATGAAAGAAGGGAAACTGCCCACTAGGAAAACACACATAGGTTTTTTGTTAGAATTTAAACAAATTAATCAAGATATGAAAACACGAGATGATACCTTAAAAGAACGAATACAAGTACACCGACACTCCAGATATCTGAGGAGACGGAGCACTTTTGTCGGAGAAGGACTTCAGGAGAGGCAAACTCAAAACACGGAAGGGTTTGCGGGAGGCAGTCAGGGGACCCTTCTGCCACATAACAAGCGTCTCCAAAATCGATCAGTTTGAGAACAGGGGGAAGCACCCGCTTATCCACCATGATGTTCGAAGGCTGTAAAGAAGACATAGGTAAGTCAGCTTAAGCTCAAAACCACATGCTCCCTTTAGGGGACTTTTTTTTAAATGACGCAGTGCTTACCTCGATGTCAAGATGAGCAATCTCAAGACGATGGATGTGCTCCAAAGCCTGAAATAATTGCTGCATTAGACTGGCCACTGTGTATTCCATGTAGAACTCTTGCTCACAAAGGTAAGGAAAGATCGAAGTCCCGTTGACACTAAAACATTCAAAGGTCAAATAAGGTCAGATTTTTTAAACTGCATGTGCTTATTTTGCCGAGCTGGACTTGTCACAACTTACAATTCCATAATGATGGCAGAATACGAAGGAGTCTCACAAAACTCTTTGCCCAGAACGACATTGGGGTAGGAAATGGCGGAGAGTATTTCAAACTCTTTCACAATCAACTGCTTCTTCCATCTTTTGCGGTGAATAAACTTGACAGCCAATTCTTCCCCCGAGCTGACCTCCTGACACTTTCGAATCACACTGAACCGACCTCTGTCAAGGTCTTCCAATTCCACGTACTTTTTATAAAATTCGGGATCCCTCGGGTCAGTCGGTCCCCGTTTTTCAGCATTTACACTAGAATTGCTTTGAATAGGGAAATCTAAAGTTGGTATTTTCGGGTAGGTTGGGGACGGAGGTGGGATAATCACAGAATCGGAGGGTAAGCTAGGCTCACTACGGGTACTTCCTTCCCCATGTGCAATGATTCTGAAGGAATACATGCGGCCTGGAGCCAAGTGCTGAACTTTGCAAAAACAGTCAGCAACGACGGCACAGCTTGTCCAAGAATCAGAGTCGGCTATTGAGTGTTGAACTGTAAAGAACTTGACGATATTCGACCGGGGTGGATTGTCTTCTTCCATGGCTTGCCATGACAATTCGACAGACTCGCTGTCCACTGAAGATACCAACGGGCCTGAAGGTCGGGATGGAGCAACAGCTGTCATTACAAACAAATCATTTAAACCCCCTCCAACATAATTGCAAAGCATAAGATTTCGAAAGTAATTGAAAGTTACCCGTGATGCTAAGAACAGCAGAAGTGATGCCACTACCCGCGTCATTCGTAGCCGCACAAGTTATCCTCCCCGAATCGGAGACCCGGCATTCTAAAATCCTCAGTGTACACAGTCCATCGTCCTCACTGTACTTAACTTCATGAGAGGGACAGTTCCTGATCACGTGCCCAAACGCGTCCTTCCAGAATATCACAGGGGCCTCGAACTTATTGTTATTGCTACTGACGCAGAGTTGACACTGAAGTGTGAGCTCTTCTCCACTCCGACACTTAACATTCCTCAGCTCGTGACAAAAGACTGGGATGTGCTCATCAAATAAATCCATGACGTCTTCAGAAGAACCCCCTCCAATCCCTGAGATCCCATTCCCACTCCCGTGCGAGTCATTCCTCACATGACCATTTTGGACAGTGTCCTTCTCCTTTTTGCTAAAGCTGGGCTTCCTAAATCTAAATGACCAGGGCTTCTTTCCACCCCCGGGGAGGTCATTAGGGTGCTGGAGGATAGTGGAAGGGAGCCAGCCGTCATCGTGGGGGTAGACGAGCTTTCTTATAAAATAAAATCCTTTTTCGTGATTGACGCCCAAAATTTGGACGGAGTCGCCTTTGGAGACGGTGATCTCCTCAGTCTTAATTGCTTGGAAGTCCGCGAGTACTTTTACAATCGAACTGGGCGGGATAGGTATGCCCTTCGATCCGTTGCTCCGGTCAACCTGCGTTCATGGAAATTATCATTAGCACCACAACAATTTAATCGTTGGATTACAAAGTCATAAGATATTATTCGATATGATTACAAACGGACTTATGTTATGATATGTTAGCATACAAAATTAATTATAGAGGAGGCTACGACTTGAATTACGATTCAGAGTAGAGTTGATTAATAGTCAGTGTCTACACAAGTTTAGAGGGTTATTAGTTTGTTAATTGTGATTAGTCAAGTTAAATATTACCTTTGTGTATAGCACCCAAGGCCCGAGGCTTCGTATTCCTAATAAAATCTACAAGCCCATAGCCCAACACCGTCAACCGTAAAATCACGTGGTCATTAGGAATCCCAGCGGACCTGAAGCTTTTTGAAGATACCTGAAGCTGTTGCAGAGGAAGCAACGGAAAAGCCCGTAAGTGCATGAAAATAAGCGTACCAATTTGCTGTGCGAAGTCTGAACTTCAGACCACCGTCGACCCAAGGCAGCCCATTCCTCTTGACTCTGACCGCCGTTGACACTAAAAGTATTGGGGCCGTCTTCACTCTGAGGGAAGTAAGAAATGTCCGGTGGGGAATTGCCATTGCCGGGCGAGTGAGTTCCTGGAGAGCCGATGACGGCGGTGGTGGCAAAGCGCCCCTTGGACCTTAGGGATGACTTCCAGCCGTTCAGTTTGGATTTCTTATCTTTGGACTTGTCCTTGTGGTTCGGAGACAAGTGAGTATGAGGAGGAACAATTAACGGCTGAGACTTTCTCATAGGAACTTTGTTGGAGTGAGGATGAGGTGGTGGGAGGAGGTGGGACTCGGT
Organism: Agrenia bidenticulata; assembly: GCA_034694785.1. Taxonomy (NCBI): domain Eukaryota; kingdom Metazoa; phylum Arthropoda; class Collembola; order Entomobryomorpha; family Isotomidae; genus Agrenia; species Agrenia bidenticulata. The sequence continues at coordinate 20,434 of JAQFYM010002004.1, read as the reverse complement.
TCTAAGGGACTCCTCGGACGAGGAAGAGTTTGAAAGGGCAGTGCTATGTGCTGATAAGTGTACTGAGGGGATCCTCAGAGAAGCGGACTTTTCTAAGGGGAGACTACGAGGCAATATGGCGGTGGTGGTGCTGGTGCTGCGGCCCTTGTCCAGTGCAGGGAGGGGAGTGGCACTACTCCACAAATCGGGAGCAGAACTACAGGGACAGTCGATAGAAAAACATAATCATTCAAACAACCAGTTGCACTCGCAAACTTTCAAAAAGGGATAGATTCAAACATTGTCAAACGACCCTCAGAATTGGAAACGGAGCTTTTGGAAAAGGTCATTTCAATCAACAGAGGTCAAACGATTTCTCAAGTTCATTCCAAAAATCCCATTTCCAAACTCCATTCCAATGAAAGGAGAAAAAAAATTAAAATCTCAGCATTAAAATGAAATCAAAATTACCACCACCACCTTCAGTTAGTAAAAGGTCAGAAATATTAGAAAGTAAAACAAAGTCAAATCAAATCAACGTCCAAATATTACCATCCAACTATGCAACACACAAAACTAATAACAAAAACTAAACACAATTTCTAAAGACGGTTGGATTTTGAAACACAAAGTTCAAAAATAAATCTAAAACCAACACCGCAATAAAGGTACGTACAAAAACATAAAACAACTAAACTAATGGCCACATCAACAACCCTGCCTTGAGTATGACGTCACGTTACGTCAATTCAAATGGAAGTGAGTGTGACACGTCTAAAGTACATACAAACACACAAAGATAAATTAAAATATAGTAGCAAGGGCTTAAACTAAAAATCAAAAACACAGCAGAGAGAAAAACAAAACAGGAATTTAAACAAAAGAGTCAGAACTGATCCACTTCCAATAACTTTTAATCTTAAATGGTGTGTAATAAAGTCCATACTGCTCATTTCTGTAGGAAAATCAGTCGATATATTCTCTGGTGAACTCTTGTTTAACAAACATACAACAGCACAGGTTTTAAATGATCAATTAACTTATATATAATTAGTCCAGTACAGCGTCCTTGATTTGGCTTCTCTGTGCTTCTCCCACTCCCAATCATACACAACTCTTTTTTATCTACTCCCCACTAATCCACTAAATCCACACTTTTATTTTAAAACAAACCGATACCAACAGACCTCGAGGACCTGAGGGATCCCAAATAACGGGGCTGCCCATAAACAACAATCCACATGCTACCAAGTCCCTTCAAGGAAGGACTTGAACATGATTCCTCTAGCTACAATGTCGTTTGTGGACGGCCCTTCCGACACGAAGGGACACGTTTTACAAATATTACAACGCACCCCTTCACATCCCTCCCTTCCTAATATTCCTAAAATAAAACTCGTCCGACGAATACTCTTGGGTAAAAAAAAACGAAAAAAATCACATCCTTCTAAAAAAATCGGTCGAAAATGTGGAGGAGTGTCGAGGAGAGTGGCCGACACGAGCGAAGGACGTCTGGTTGATGATTAGTTAATATTTTCTGGAATTACGGCTACTTTTGAGCCCCTGTGTACTATTTTCTAAAATAATGATAAGGAGAACGCTCCACTAAATAGCAAGTACAATTGTAGTTGAGTAATATAAGCAACTAGTTATGCGTGATCACAATTAATTCTTTGTCCAAGTCCCCTCCTCCCCTTAACAACTAAGTTAGAACAAGTCTCTGCTCACACTCCCTTTTAAAACACCTTGACTAATTAGCTAATTAAAATTAACTAACTAACTAACTAATTAGATGTGTCTTACAAAAAGCCGTAGCAAGTCTATAGAGAGCTAGAAAAACTCTTGCGCGGATCAGCGAGTAAGTCTAGAAAAGCCTAGGCATATTTTATAATATCCATAAAACTCCTCATACACATTTCCAATACAACGTCACTATTTACATACGCATTCATTTAATAGGCTATATAAAACTATATAGACATTCTCATTAATCAATTATAATAATTAAGTTAACAATTAAAATCAGATTCACTCGAAGAACACGGGAGTTTTGCGCTAGACACGTTCTAGCCAGATCTGTCAGTCAACTTGAGTCTGAGTTTCCAATAACAGACGTGAGACGTGTGACGTGCGGAGTCACTTACTTAGCACATCCATATTTATTTTATTTCTAATCTCTTAACTAACCCCCGTAAATATTTCCCTTAAAGCTCCCTCAAGTCCCAACGACTTTGAGTGGAGACGAATCTATTAGTCTGTGATTGAGTAGAGAAATCCCAACACACTCGTGGACAGTGTGGACACATAATTCTCTACTCTACACGTTCAACAGAGGCTAGACATACAAAGCTCTTAAAATTCACTCGTTGTGTTGACTTGAACCCTTCCAAAATATCTACCCTCAATTAAAATAAAGCACAAAGGTCAAAGGTGATTCAAAGGTTCAGAACTAGAACAGCCTTCTACCACCACCGCTTGCATAAGAAAATCAAGACCCCCCTTCATTTGAAAAATTGAAAGAAAAACACGTTGAAAATTAACAAGTGTCACAACCATTTCTCTGAAAAATCCTAACTAGTTTCGTTAGTAAATCGTTCAATTTTTTTCTTCTGGAGAGGACAATGGACTCGTACTTCGAAATTCGAATAGAAACTCATTGAGCGTAAAGATTTTCCCTAAGCTTATAGTCGTTACAGATCAATTCGTCAATCTGAACTGAGAAAGAGTCGAGAATTTAAAAACACTGTGTCCTTTCCTCCCGAATCGGTTCTCCAGGATACCCGGACATCTAAAAATTTCTCCATCAACTTTGAAATGTACTTTATAATCATAATCAATCTATATAACCGTGAACAAAGCTCCCTCATAACAATTTATAACAAATACAATCATTTCGAGGTACTTAACGCTAAGTGCTTATCGGACTGATAAGCCAGCTTATTCTTGATATTGTAGGTTGTAGGTGATTGGCGGAGAGGGACCCTCAGAGCCAAGTCCCCTCTCCCTTAGCTTAAAATTACAACTTTCCTCCTTTTGTGTGTCCGAACGTTTTAAATAGGATTAGTAGTAGCTTAGCTGAGAGTTTTCGAGTCTTGCATAAAGTGTGATGATGAGGGTTGGGGTTTTTTATATGTAAATTTAGTCGAGGAGACAGAGACAAGTTAAGTAGAAGTAGTAGCTTTTGTTAAGGTTATCTTTGGGATCAAGTACTTACACTTCTTTGGTCAGTTTATTCTTTTGATATTTAATGGGGGACTGAATGGCCTTGAGGAAGTCTTTCTGAGTTTGAAGGATGGACTGGATTTGCGAGACCCAGTCGTCCCGGCAGTCCTTGCTTATCGCTTGACACACGAACGACAAGTTGGGCTTCTTGGGGTCAGTTGACCGCAGGATGAATTTACACGGGTCACCGTCATCCACCGTCTCCGTCAAGTTCATCTTGTTCACCTGCAATTTATATAAAACAAAGTCATTTAGATTTTTAATACGATTCTAATAGGCTGAACTGGATTAGAAATCCTCAGCCGGCGCCACTAAAATCTCCTTAGACAATACAGACATTGTAAAGAGCGTCTCTGTCAGATTACCAAAAAATTAAGCTCTTTAACTTAACACTCTTGTTTATAGATTATATTGCAGGTCATTCGGCCTGAAGACGGCGATCTTGAGATTGCCTAAGAGCATATCATATTACGACCTACACTCTGCTAGTATGGACTAAATAAAACAGCCACATTCTGTTGTAACAAGTGAGAAATCTAAGCAGAGAATTTGGCAGTGTTGGTAAATACAGCCAGACTGAGCCAGGTAATAGGGAGCTTGTGCTACAGTTATTTTTGGCTTCTGATTGTGACTATCAATGTTAAGAGTATTGTACAATCACGATAATGAGAAGCCGAAAATTGATGTAGAACAACCTCGCTATAACGACAATGAGGATTGGACACAGTGACAAAGACCAAATGTTTGCATAAAAATGTATGGCGAGTCTGGAATTAATGTCCACTCCATATTTGAAGAAATCCTTTTAATCATTTCTCAACTAAAGCGGCCCAACCAGTCTCTTTAAAATCACAACTGGCGTCTGCCTCTTTCAGCGGCTGTCATTTTATAAACCTCGAGCAAATTCTCAACTCAAGAACAGAAACAAAAAAATATCAAGTTAATTCGTTAACGAAGGGAACGGCCTTCTCTCAACGAACACGAGGGGTTCAATCATTTAATCATTTTTTATATAAATAATACAAAAATCTTGGGTTATTTTCGTTGAAAAGCTCTAATGCCCACCCACCGCTTTTTTAAACCATTTAGAGTTACGTCGGACATTAAACTAAAATCATATCATGGTGGCTTAAAATGCCAGTTTGTTTGTCTGTTTGTTTCCCTACCTCAATAGCTTGATTCGTTAGATTAGGCTAAGGAAGCTATAGGAAATGAACCCTAACCTCCGAAAATGTACTTATCACTACTAATCCTTAAATGGGCCTGAAGACGCCAAGTGAGCAATAAAAGAGTCCATTTGGGCCACACGTGCATAATTACTTACTAGAGCACATTAACAAGCTTTTGCCCCCTCTGAATATTGAAAAGTAAAAGTTGTCCACTTGGGCATCTCTGAAACGAAAGGCTAATATTTCACGGGTAGGGTTAAGAGTATTTTTTTGAGGGGGCCCTTACTTGGATATGAGCCTTGTAGATATAGACAGGATTTGAAAACTGTGTCTTCTTGCCCACGGAATCGCTGAGAATGATACTTTGCTCAAAGAAGAAGACTTGGTGCTCCTTTCCCTTCAGATTTTGGGCCGTCGTGCCCTCTCCACAAATTAATGGCCCTGACAGCAGCAGCTTCCCCTGAGCTGTTATCTTACCCTGGAAATCATAATTACAAATCATTCACAACTCTTCATTAGAATCATCACCTTCCAGCCTCACAAAGTACATTTGCATTTCAATCTACTATTTCCAATTACTAGGCAAGCACCTCATTTCAAATTTCAATCTACTCTCACGTCTAGTAATTTCTCCCCTGTATGGAACATGCTCTCAAACAGGATTTCTCATTTACAATTCTGACAAAGGCTTTGTCCCGGAAAGCTTGACAAAATGGGATTTAACACAATTAAAAGAGCTACGTACTCCTAAATTTAAAACAAGACTATTTCCAGTTTCTCTTCCAATTATGACCTTGTCAGTTGGGGGTATAATATTTTATAATAGGGAGGTTGAGAGAGAGAGAGTTTAGCCTTGTGACTGTGACTGTACCAATATTAAAAGGATTGCTACAGTCACAATCAACAGAAGCCAAGAATCACTGCAGCACAACCTCCCTAATGTGTACTGCCGTTCTGAGGGGATAGAGGTCTACAGGCCCTTTAACAGGCCACTATTCAAAAGGACCTTTTTAAACAAGTAAAAAAAATCCCTCTATCTCAACCTCCCTAATGATTATGCAAGATTGTAGAGTCAAAGGAGCAACTGGTGAAGTGGTCGTTAGAAATGAGGTGGTAAAAAAAGCTAGTTGACAAATATGGAGAGGGAGTTTCTCAGAGTATCTGGAAAAAGAGGATTCTCTCTCTTGTTATTGATATTGGTGGAGTGTGGCTCTTACGTCGAATCCTTGAAGTCGTCCCACATTCATCATGTCATTCGCTTCTTTGGGAACGACGTGCATGACATGGCAGGCATGTTTCAGCATTTCAATCTCCTCACTAATACCGATCCTCTCCGTGTACTTTAGAATGTCTTTTAGCAAAAGTTGGTACTTCATGATCCGCTGAACCGGCTTGATCAGCAAATCACACAGAGTCAGCTTGTGGCCCAATTTCTGACGGATCTCCTGCAAACACACACGTCACAGTTAGTTAACATTTATTTTCAATTACTTCCTCATTGCCCCTGATAACCATCACTTTGCACGTTCTATGCAGTCCTTTCAAAATATATATCACAATCATCACAACTTGACAAATTTAAGCATCCCCTACTTTCTCACAAACATAACAATATCCATAAGACACCTATCTCAATCGTTAACCGAGAACAGTGAGAACTATAGATTCAAACAACCGGGAGGGGTACCCTTCTCAGATTTTCCGGTCAAGATATGGACGAAGGCTCCACCCTGAACTTAGGAAAATTAATTGGCAATGGAATTGAGCGAAAGGGTCACTAAATAATGATCAGTGACCTTACGACTTTAAACGGTCATTTTCCAATACGTAAGTTTCACAAGTTCAGGGGTGCACCCGTTTTTGGTCCTTGTTCTAGCCTGGTTACAACCGTAAAATCGAAATGGAATAAGACTCACTTCGAAGTAAGTGTCAATGTGTTCTGAGACGATGAATTCCGACATGGGCTTATTTTGGCAGTAGACGACGTACATGTGCAACTTCCTCTCATATTTTTTGAACAAAACTCCCAAGTCCTCTGGCTGGTCCATACACTTCTCCAACGCTTTGCAGAAGATACTGTAGGAATAAAAGGTCATGGTTAGAAAATAAAGGTCACCTTCTTGACCCACTAGCTCCTCGGAGGACGCCTCGTCAATAAACCGAAAGACTTACTCCCTATGCCACTCGAAAATGGCTTCCATGTTCCCGAAGATGATCTTGTCCTTGCCTCCCTTGAGGTCGTCCGGCATTGGGATGTCACTCACAGGGTCCCTCATGATGATCATATACCCTTCGACAATCTCCCTCAAGTCCCTCACATAGTCCCGCTCTGTCTCTAACAACTCGCGGATCACATAAGTTCTCTTTTTGATGGACAGGGTGACTTCATCCTCGGCAGAGGGGCCTTCTTCAATACTCTCCGCACTTAAAACAACACTCCCATTCCCGGTCATCCCCACACTTTCACTTAAAATTCCAAGTCCACTTGGAAAGTTGAGCCCGGAGGAGCCCGGGGCGGGGCTTTCTGGAATTTGGGACTCCAATGTCAACTCGCTCAATCGCTCCACGTTCTCGTGCTGCTCCTGAGGATCCCAAAACGAAAAGAATTACAAATCAAACTCGGAAAACTCCATCAGAAACTCAAATACTACAATTCACTCAAATAAACAACCAAGTGTGCTTAACATATAACATTTCTCAAATCAATTATTAAACATTGTCTACAACTCAATGTGAAGGGGAAACTTTTATAAATCCTCTACTTAAAGAGCAACTCAAAAGTTGTACACAACAAAGCATGGAAAATAAAGAAAATTAGCTCATGCTTTAGTAACTAATGCAGCTACTTTATGTGCATCTTAGTGTGTCCTTCTGTCCGTCCGGACGATAAATTTCGAAATTTTTTCTGTCATCTTTCAGATATCCGCCAAGGACATACCGCAAGTTCGAAGATAGGATGGACCCTTCAAGGTCTTTTAAAAGTTATGTGCAACTTGGTTACATGCGTTTTGAACGGTTTATTTCGACACTTTAGTTGTGTCTGACTACCAATGTTCACGAGTATGTGTTCCAAAAAAGTGAAAACAGAATAGACAAGATGAAGAGGACGACGCAATTTTTTCCATACTGGGTACATTCATAACACAGTATAAATTATATTAGGGAGATTGTGCTAGAGCGATTTGAGGCTTCTTATTGTTAGTCACAATCACAAGCCAAAAAATACTCTAGCACAACCTCTCTTTTACCACAGATATTGAAAAGCACTGAGAAAGCCGAGATTTGAGGAATTTGAGCATAGCAGAGGTAAGAGAGGGTGACATTCATTTCCCCAAAAAATAAAGAGTGAAGCGTTGAAGGTGAAGGGAGATGATGAGGTGACGAACCATTCTCTCACGGACGATCTGCTCTAGCTCAGTGGCTAGTTCCGCAGTTGAAGACCCTTCGTTTCCTTTCAAAGGCATATTTGCCAACTGGACCGTTTGCATGAACAATTAGGAACAGAATTTTAGAGAGGAGCAAGATTATCATCAAGAAATTAACCCCAACCCATTTAAATAATTCCATATCACTCTTAAGGCAATGAAATATAAAATCCTCACCCTCTTCACATGGGAATTATCTCCCTTGGCAGAGGCGGTGGCAGCTAACAGCTGTTCGGAAATGGGCTTCATGGGTGGTGGAACCTCCACTTCGTCCTCCCCCTCCTCTCCACAATTGTGATCCGCCAGGGCCACGTCCCCACTGCAACTTCTTGAGGGTCGTAGTACCTCCGGTGGATGGGGCGGCTCCTCTTCACTCTGAACGGAGGGCCTATTCCCCATGTCTCCGCTACTCGTTCCGCTAAATCCACTAACAGCCGTCGTCGGCGACGTCGGTGGCAGCTGAAATTCACAACAATCAATTCGTTAACAATCCCATTTCAAAAATACATAAAAATACCCCCCTCAAAATTCCCTCTACACCTCTAACTCGTTTCCATTAACTATCAACTCAAACTGACCCCCACTCCTTACTGGCCTTACACACAGCCAACACTGGACAGAATGCCTAGGAATTTATCGATAAGACACAATCCCTTATCCCCACTGTAGATAACCCCACCTTATGAGGAGAGGAAATGAGGCCGATCAAGGCGGTGTTTAAATGTCTACCAAAGTCCCGAGCCTTGTCAGGACCAACAGCTGGTTGTCTCGGGGACCCCTTGCCACTCCCAGATCCGCACAACGGAGAGGCGGAGAAGGATCTTTCCCGACCCGTCGGCCCAAGGGATGAGGCCGAGGAAGGGGAGGAGCCATCCCAAGTCCCACACCGACCAATCTCGCTTATCGACGACCCCTCTGGGTTATCAGGGTCGTTTGAGGGGGAAGCAGAGCAACTCCTCTTCTTATTCCCCCCCATAAAGGTGGACTTGAAAAAGGGTCTCAAGCATCCTTGATTATTATTCCCTTCCGTCCCTTGGCCCTTAGTCTCCTCCCTTTTTGGAGAGAACTTTGCACGAAAAGGCTCTAAGATCCGCTTCATTTTCCTATCCTTCAAGTTCAGAGTTGCACATGGACTGAATGCCAACAATAAACGCAGTCCACTCAGGGATCCCTCAGGGTCCTTTTTTATCCTCTCACTCGATGCTAATTTTCATGACTCAAGGGTAAGAGTGTAAAATGGGCTTTTGAAATTCTTATTACTATTCCCCCACTGCCACTGCGTTCAACAACAACTTATTATACAACTTAATAGTCAATGTCAAAACTTAAAAGTCTCCTGTGATTCTTTTCTTTTCGCACACTGTTGCTGAAATGAGCTTGGGTGAGTTGAATACAGAGTCGGCTCTTTAAGTGTCACCCCATCAATTATGCTAATCAAGTCCAATGACCACATACACATGACAATCTATTATTGTAAGCACGAAAAGGACACGGAGAGAGAGAGATAACCAGACTAGCACGTCTTTAACCTTCTTTAAGAGCTTGGCAATGTTCACTTGTCCTCAACAATGGCAGTGGCACTTAACAATGGACTGGTGTATCATTGGGAGGAATGGCATTCACCACAATGGACAAGTCCCAAAATTATACAACAATGCAAATACATGCATATGAATTAATTTTATTTCGCAATACAGTAAAATAACTTTGTGCTAAAAAATAATTCAAAATCACATTTCCGACTGGAGAAGTTTTTAGTCCAGGAAGCTGGAGGTGACTCCTCTGAAACTCCCCAACTCTGGAACTGGATGATCTAATGCTAACCCAAAGGGAAATCGGGATGTAGGCTAATAGATTTTTTTTTAAAATATCTAAGCCCAACTTTAAAATAAACCAAACCACTTCCACAAGGAAAAGTGGGCCAATAAATTCTGCCATGCAAAATATATTTTGCAAAATAAACCCACCACTCCTAAAACTCCTAATACATCATTGACAATTCAAGAGGAAAAGAGATAGGGAAAAATACACTGATTTTTTATGCTAATTTTAATTTATACTAATTCAAATTTTAAAATTTTTTTAAACAAAGATTTCCAATTTCTACAAACACAAATGAGATCTCGAACTAGCAAAACTACCAACTCTGAATATATTTAAGAGAATGCACAAAAGAGGCCTGTAAACATGATGGAAGCTCGTACACAACTAAAGCCTTAAGAAAAGCCACCGGGGCGGGTATTTGCCACAGGGAAAAAAACCGAGTGAAATAAATAAATGGGGAAATGCCAAGAGTTCTTCAAACATTATTGGCCACACTTTTCCAATGCAAATCCAATAGTATACAACAAAAAAAAAAGTTGAGAGACAAATATATACACAAGGGGCCTTTCGTCAATTTCGCAGGGGGGGGGGGGTCAAGTCTGAGCCTCTAAGGTCACATTTTACGCTCCATGACAATCCTTCGAGGTGGCCACGTTTTAAACTACGAGACCGGGGGGGGGGGGGGGCTTAAATATCCGAATTTTCCCCATACATTATTTACGAACTGCCCTTGGACATTAGAGAGTGTGTGACATATGGTCTCGAGCTTGAGAAAAAATACTCGTACATTCAAGTTTAAAATTTCTATTCATATAGATTGAAGTTGATGAGAGATTATAAACCGACGCAGCCCATCCATCACTACATTATACAAACTACATTTATATAAAGTTCAAAGTGCATATGTACAATCACCCAAACTTCCGTTCTACGAGGATCAACTGCCACTGATTGAGGGGGTGGGGCACACTTTAAATAGACATGCCGGGTACATTTATATTTCTTACTCGTCAATAAAAGACACTTTTGGGATTCCCTGATTGCCCTACCGAGACTTGTGGGAAACAAACGATAATTAGCGTGTGGAATTATAGTTAGCATTTAATTATCGATTCATTCCTCTAAAAATCTCCTCCTAATCCCTCCAGTTGACTAATGAGTCGAGTCAAGTGAGTCAGAGGCCGACTCAACTCATTCGAACTGACTTAAACTCATTTTGGCATTCGCATCCTGTCAAGAACTCCTGGACACAATTACTCCATACATACACAAGAGATTGAGGAATTAGCTAGTGACGCTTTGAAAACTCCACGTCCCTCTAATTAATTGGCAAAGATCACATCCTCCTCATCTTCTTTGTGGAGAGCTTATTTAGATTTTGAATTTAAAAAAATCCCACACCTGCTCCACTAATAGAAAGCACATGTGATGATCCCCTTCATCTCCTTTGATGCACAAAAGATGTGATTCACTTAAAAGTTATTTCAATCTCTCCACCCAATTCCCAAACACACTGGCTCTACAGTACAAGACGACTCAAGACGAGTATAAACTATTCACACAGAGAACAAAAGCGGGTTTAGAGATTCCAAATACAAATCCAACCCGGTCATAAAAACCATCCACGGCTTTCTTCAAACAAGGATTTGTTAGCTTTGAAATATATTATTATTTCATGTCAGAAAAATATGTTGCCAGTCATTTGAATAAAGTGTTCCATCTTAATCTATCTATCCAAAAAACGACTTTCCAAAATCTTATTATCCAGTCATCTTCATCTTTAAAAATCCTAATTTGGGGATAAATGATATTTGAATATTTTGACTTGCAATTTTGGATAGACGTTTTCGGGATAAAATATTATTATAAAATTTTTTTTCTAACTTTTAGATGAATTGTATTCGGATAATTTTAATTTTGACTATATTGCAATTTTGGATAGTCTTTTTCTGGATAAAATATTATTCTAAAATTCTATTCCAATTTGGAGATGAACGCTATTTGGATAGGTTAATTGTGACTATTAAAATTTTGGATAGTCTTTTTCGGGATAAAATACTATTCTAAAATTCTATTCCAATTTCGAGATGAACGCTATTCGGACAATTTTAATTTAGGATAAAAACTTTTGCCTAATAACTTTTTGGATATTGGCCTAGAATGGACTATGCAAATAAGAAATGATGTGTTTGTTTTAGTACATACAAAAACAACGCTGGCAATTAGGAAAATATTATTAAAATGAATTCCACGAATGTTGTCCAAAGAGCGGAAGGGCGTGGGTGTCCTCAACGCAATTCATTTCTACACAAGCTCGTTACATAAACGGGGGGGGGAGTTCAGTGCCAAATATTCTATCCCCGTTCACCCAAGGCCAAAAGCCATCCAACATTTACATAATAGATAACTAAATACCCCCCTCCCCCCAGTACAAATAAAAAAACATTAAGGAATGAAAACAGAATGCGTCACAAGGGAATAAAAATTTCTATCAAAAGTGTAAAATAGCGGACAGTCTATTTGTCCCCATCGCCCTTGATCAGAACGGCGAGACTGATCGATGAATCGACGACCCACACCGCCCACCACTTCATATTCAACCACATGTCGCACTTTTTCCCACCTACTCCTAACTATAAAACGATCTAAGGAAATCCCGAATATTATTTTGTCACCCAACCACACTGACACAAGGTTTAACAACATACTCCACTTATTCGAGAAGAACTCAGGGTCATGTAACTTAGCCGAGACGAATCCCACAAAGGGGCCAGATAACCCATTTTGATAAGCAAAGTGTGCACAAACTCCCTAATGCAAACATGGACCCCTTGGTCATAAAGGTTGAGAGAGTCTCGCAGAGTATGGACGGACCCTGAGGACATCATTATAAATAATCACCTTCCCATCACATGCCAATTATAAAGCCCATGTGTGGTTTGCGAATTTTAAAAGAACAAGATACTATCGACCCTGCCCCTTAAGTCCGGGTCGGTGTCAGTGTCGGATGTGGTCTGTCCTATTATTATCAACTTATTTTGGAAATGGGTGGATTTCAACAGCTATAATTGCTAGGATTTTTTCATGATTCTGGAAATACGGGTAGTAGTTGAAACATTATTGAAATCCGGGAATCTATTTCATAATCAACTGTTTAATAATTCAAAACTCTTTCCACATAATTCAAACCCCTTAAGAACATTTGAAAAAGGAATTTATTTAGAATTCGTAATGCAACAGCACAAACTCTCTAATAACTCACTTTTTAGGAAACTCTGGACTTTGACAACTTTACATATTTTAAGTATTACTAGTAAACCCGATAGGCCCGAATCGGGCTGCAAAAATATTCCAGTACCTTGGACAAAACGTTGCACGATTTTTGTTGATCTGTATGTCCGTTTTTTGAGGCTAAAAAGGTCAACTTTTTTCCCTACTGAGCTATTACTTTTTGAAAAGGATTTTTTAGCTTCTTATTGGTAAGGCGTTTAGCATTGAACTGATTTCCAAATGTGACAAAAATCACAAAAGGGCTTTATATTTAATTTCATATGGAAATGAGACTGAGGTTGGGATAATTTTTGTTTAAAATCAAGAGAAATCTAATGCCAAGGCGTAAGACGATCTTTGAGCGATTGTTAATGGATCTACGGACAATGGAAGAATTGTCTGTCAGTGGGGGTATCCGATCTCCCGTGAAATTCAATACCCCATCAAAAATAGTACATATACATAAAAAGTACAATGAAATGACTTACCTTAATTTTTTTATCCGAACTAGTCTTTTTTAGAAGAGGTACGGGCTTCCCCCCTCCGTCGTTCAGTTTCCCTTGACTTAATTTCCTGAGGGGTGGGGGCAGCCATTTCCTAACACGGATAATATTATAAATCATTATTTTTCATTCTTTACGTTTCAAATTAAATCTTCTTACACTTGCTACACATATGCAAATTTAAAAAGCAATGGGATTTTTGTTGAAACTATATCTCTATGAATTATATCTCCCTGCACATTGGGATCAGTCGGACAATTTTTAAATGACATGCCAAAAAAAATTCAAATACTGTGTCGTTTGTTTGAACTTTTCTAGTTCTTACTCCAACAAAAATGGCTGCCATGGACCATTACTACATTTTTATACTCGTGAAACAAACGCTAAACATTCAGCAAAATTGCTGTCACAAAAAGTTTACAAAAACGCCAAAAAAAACTGTCAAGACATTTTTTTTTTCGTGGAGAACCAAGGTGAAGACTCACAGCAAACGAGACAGTAAAATCAATCACATAGGAACAGTCAATAAAAAAAACGCTTCGTACCCGCTAAACACCCGGCGCTTAGAGACGGGAGAACTGCTCGTAACGGGTCCAGCAGCAGTTGCTTCACTGCTTCCGCTTTCTGCAATCACAAAACAAACACAAGCAATTAAATTAAGACATCAAGTTAGTTGGGTATAATTTAAATGAACATAAGATTTATTTCCAAGTACTGAGACGGAGAGGATCTCGTCCTTGAGCAAACTTTTTGAATTCATTACTTAAGATTAGAGATTGGCAAGAGGATGGAAAGAGAACTGTGCCCCAACTACTCAACCCTTGATTTCATTAATTAAACACAAGCCTAAGGTATTCATCAACTTTGATCACATCTTACAATTACAATCCCCTGGAAAATAACCAGCCTGATACGTATGTAAAGAATCTTGTAGTTTTATCAATTTCCATACAAGTCAAATCTCTATGCTGACCAACTGTCTGCTTAACAGTTGGTAAGCACTGATTTCGGGACTTTTACTTTTAATAGATATTTAAACGGTTACAGTGCCATTAGCTGAACATTTTTTAATTAAAAGAAAAACATTTTTTTCCCTGGACCAAACGGATGAAGATAAAATATAAAATTTGACCGATCCATTTTTTCCAAATTTTTCCACGAGAGGAAAAATAAAAAAACATTTCGAAAATCAACGTGAAAACGTGAAAATAAAGCCATAGAAATTCTGCCGGTTCGAAAAAAAATCAATCAATCAAGTGACTCATTTGCCAATTCTTAGCACAGCCTTTGAGAATTGGACTTGTCCTCAGAATTAAAATAAAATTAGACCAACAAATCGGCATGACCCTTAAATACCCTTAGTAAATATTTGAAATACCTAGCAGAGTCTGTTTGGAAAGTCCCTTTTTATTTTGACTAGGGCTTCGCCGGAACACCCGATTCAACTCCTTAAACGTGGACGTAGAAAACATGCCGAGCGTCTCACTAATCCCAGAGAATTTCATGTCACTCTTCCACAACACTAACCACCAACTCCCACTCTTAAAAACACCCACTCAATCACCTAATTACAATTATTTATTAAAACTTTAAAACCAACAACAATTCCCAATCCTGCCGAAAATTTTATCCTCTCGTAACGACCAACTCGTGTCACCTAGTCTGGCCTAGTCATGTCCACTCAATGCCACAAGGACCTTTTGAACGATTCCACACACCATTCCAAATTCCAACACCTTATCACAACAACAGGACGATAGTACAAGTGACACATACTCAGCATATCATCCTCATTGATACACCCAATAAAAAATAAAACCACCACCCCCAAATAGTCGTGATGCACAAATCTTTGATCCAATAACAATATCCGTCACAACAACACTTGACCAATATTTACGCGAGGTTCCGAACCCCGTTTAAGGATATAGGAAATGGAAAGTGCCGGTGGTGGTCGTGGACCACGCACAGTAGACAACACCACCTCTGACCTTAAAAAAGTGGTCGGAAATTCTGTTATTTTCGCTAGAGGTTGGGGAGAACGGAGACGAGGATGATGGCACAAGGGGCTCAAGATAAGAACTGAGAGGAGAGGATTCTCTGTGTGGATATCCCTTGGTTGATTGTGAGTGCCACTGCCAACAAGCCAGAGTCACATTCTCACAATCAACTCGATTGCCAAAAAAATAAATTATCTCCTATCTGCATTTGCTAGCGTGACTCATTTATATTGCAGACATACAACCTACTATACTTACTATAGCCATATCAATTAAATAACAATTAATCTATACCAACTTTATCGAGCTATCTCTCTAATAGTCTCTAATGACCTTACCGATTTTAAAAAACACTCAACTACATGAACAATATTCAAAAACTCATCGAAACTTTTACGTGACACGGGGGCCGCGGTAACTGGTCGATAATGCCTCTTGGGCCAGGGTCAAAACGACAAAAAAACATTCAACTAGAACTAGAAGAATAAACTATTCAAACTCATCGACACGTGTGACATGGCGATGTAACTGGTCGATATGGACGTATCTCTTATTTTAGCTAAAGCCTAAAACGATTCCAGACGCTATAAGATCCTAGGATATCATCTAAGCCTACAGGACAAAAAAAATCACGTGATCGGAATTTTTTTTAAACTTTGAAAAAAAATAGTCAATGTCAACCACAGATTGACACTTGAGAGAAAGATGGCCAAAAAGCAGGGAACGATGATCTCGAATGTATTTGAAGCTATCATGGAGCAAACACGGCCACTGGTAATCCAATGTCACCTCTAGTCAATTACTCACACGAGAAACGATCCCCTAAATATTCCCCACCGCATTTACATTTGTTTATGGTCACAGAGAAGAGGGACACCGCCCTGGAACAACTGACCACTTTCAAACTCTTTTGTGTGAATAAAATTAGGGAATTAATAGAGTCAATATTTTGACATCCTTCACTTTACAACTTTGTTGAATCATTAATCAAAAATTAAAACTGGTCGCTTCATTCCACACTTAAATATTAAATCTTTAAAAAATGTTCCATTTTGAAACAAGGGTGTTCAAAAATTCCAATTTCAAATCCCAGACATTACAAATTTAAAAAAACGTTTTTTTTTGCCTTACAATGTTACATTTTGAAACAAGGGTATTCAAAAATTCCAATTTCAAATCCCAGACATAACAAATTTAAAAAAGCGTTTTTTGCCTTAAAATGTTACATTTTGAAACAAGGGTGTTCGAAAAATCCAATTTCAAATCCCAGACATAACAACTTTTCAAAAACGTTTTTTGCCTTACCCAAGGTAGTAAAAAAATTGTTTCACAGTTTCCGTACATGTTCTTACATAAAAGAAAAGTAGATTTTTGTAAATGCTATATCATACATAAACTTGAAACTAGCTAACAATCTATAGGAGAGAGAGATGGGATAAAAAAGCCCGCTTAACTTTCTAACCCCCCGATAAATCAAGTATGAGACGGGCTTAACTACCCATTACAGAGCATTCCAAAATCCTCTCATACTAATCCCCAAGAGACTTGAGACATACTAAACTATTCTACACATCTCTTCTACTAATTTATAACTCAGACATGAAAAACAAAGGAGAGTAAAAATAAATTCAAACCTTAATCTCAACTTCCTTCACACTTATCAATCTACTCTATATAAAATTCACTCAAAATATCTGGCCGTCTAGCTGTCTGTTTGCTAGCTTCAGTGCTCTTCCACAGACCGATTTTAAAAGATCCTGACCATGAAAAGTGGCACATCAACGGGCCTGTACATCGCTAGTTCCTACAGTTAGGGGTCTACAGGACGAGGATTGATAATGACCCTTTTAAAGGTCAAGGGTCGGTTTTGTCGTGAGCATCTAGATTGCATGTTTGGTCTAGTAAATGGAATAAGTTATTTAGCTTTCGAATCCGGCCTCTAGTTATGGACGAGAAGTGAAATAAAAAACAGACAGACGGACATTTTTACGCAATTCTAGAGTAGACTCTGCGTCAGCTTCTACAGGCTAATCAATGCAAACCAATTAATTAGATTCTGCTACACAATTCACAAACGGACATACACAGTCAAGGAATTACAAAGAGAGAGTACAAGATTAAACAATAAAAATATGTCCGTATCATGATATAAATATTATAAATCTATCCTTTCATCCTTGTAATATAAATCCAAGTGAAGCTGCAGAATAAATGCCACTCACTAAAAACTATTTGAGAGTGTGTGTGAGATGATGTAAAGAATTAATTGGGTCACACGACACGACGCATTGTCGATGAACCACCATGCCGACTATTCCACAAGGACATATTCAAACCCACTACGCCACTGATTCTCTCTCTCTCGTTAGATATTCGTACAAAGGGGCCACCTTGACCCCCTGTCTCAAACCCATTACGCCCCTGAATTCTCTCTCTCTCTTTAGATATTCGTACAGAGGGGCCACCTTGACCCCCTGTCAATCTTTCTTACCTCTTGACACAACAAGAACGACAATATCCCCACACACTTCGTCTCTCTGTCAACTCTCAGATAGAGGGATACAAATAATATGTAAATGACATTTCGAGATCACCGCAAGGGCAACAGCTTCACACATTTCTAAGGACTATAAGGCTCCTTATAGTTATCTCAAAGTGTATAGGAAATCCACGCGAGATTCACTTACAAACAATTTAACGAGCCAATTATTATTTTGATAGATAACATTAAGCTTTTAAAATTTCCCTAGTAAAGAGGTGTTAGAAATTTATTCTGGTTCATAAACCCACATGCACTTTTATCACCACAATCCATCAGACAAACATTTGAGGGAATTATAACAAAGATTGAACACTATTTTTCCTATCCTCTCGTAGGGCTAAAATTTCAAGAGTTGGACTTACACCTTTGACCTTCCACGGGCTGTCCAATTACCACTCCCCACAATTATTACCATTTTAAATATCTGTGACTCACATATAATACATACGTCTCTCTCAAAACTAAATATCAGTCTCTGGAACTCTCAAAAAGCTCAATTTAAAACATTTAAAAACAACTATTTACACACAAGCCCCAAGGACCAATCGCCACTATTTATAAATTCAAAGCCAATTCTCAAACTCCTTCGAATAGTCCCTATACACAGAACGGTAACCAACTATATGGTTGTATGTAATGGCTATATCTAGATATGCCCCCCCCCCCACAAACACAGAACAATAGACTATACAAAGATACTGGGGGGGGGGCACATAAAACACATATGGATAATGGATGAGCCTAACTAACTTTAAGCTATGGATCCAAAAAAGTGAGAGGCCAATAAAGAAAAGGACACAAGTCACATTTCTCAATATAAAACTGACTTGCATTTTTGATAAACATTTCCTAATCACTTTGACATATCCAAACATTCCAATTCCTTTCCATCATCTCTTTTTTATAAACGATTATTCATCAATTAATTTTGGATAACAATTTACTATCACAATATTCACAATCCTTAGGCCTTAGGCGTTATTTAAAAAATCCCTTCCTTCCTATTTCAATCTCTTATTCATTTAATCCTACACAATTACTTTCATTCATACAAAAGCTCAATTTCATTTTAATACAAAGGAACATATTAAAGGAGGTAGTCAGTTTTTCCTGCGTAAAATTTGTGAGTAACGTCCCCTCACCTCAAGGGCAACTCTAAAGTACTTTTTTCTCAGGTCAAGGGTCATTTTTCCGACACCGTCATAATCTTATGTAATCCACCCAGTAGTTATCGACGAGTAGGCATACTAACAAACATTAATACGAAATTACATAGACGGATTTATTTCCTTTCCACCCTGTCCACAAGAGTACTCTTTTCTCGGAGGTCAAGGGTCATTCTTTCCCGAGAATAATCATTTGAAATCCACCCAGTAGTTATCGACGAGTAGGCATACAAACAAACATTCGAAGGAAATTACATAAAATGATTTCCCTTTCGCCCCTGTCCAAGGGTTCCCTTCTAGGTCGTCCCGCCCCTGGTAATAAATATCCCCAGGTAGTTATTCCAGTTGTTCCGATAGCTACACAAACTGTGTATTTTAGTTAATTGAAGTGTCTGGGACTATTTGAAGGAAGTGAGTGTGATGAAGAAAGGAGAGAGGTCGTGAAGATGGGCGCCCTTTTGATTCCCCGAGTGGAAGATTCCGACGAGGAGTTGTGTGTGCTCCTCTCAATCCTTAATCGATTAAGTCCTCAATAAGTTGCACAAGAAAGGACGGAACATGAAGGGATAGGCCCTACCCACACCATCGCAGGGATAGGGAGCACTAGGAGGGAAAGTGAGGCCGGCGGGGGAGAATCGGATATGAATCTAAATTCGGGGGAAATAGCCTTGGTCCTCCGGGAGGAATGGATCGATACGCCGGGTTTCTCCGGGGCTATACGCCTTCCTTCCTCTCACAGATTATCCCGCATTTATAATATCCTGTGTGAGCACACAAACCCCTTTGTTCTCTTATGCGGAGATAGGGAAACTCACAGAGCTCAAATTTATAGATTTATGTAAGCCCTTACGGTTCAACAAGGAGGCCCGGTCCGTACACCTTTATCTCCTTGTTTTACAATCTGGGAACAAGGAATGAAGCCCGTCTTATTGTCAAAGCCATATAGCTCTATGTTCTCTTATACGACGCTGCCCCCACGGGTCTTGACTCAATTTAAAACTAAAATCAAAGAACAATCTTCTTGTCAAGAGTGACTAATGCACTGAGAATATAATAGAGAGTTTACGCGATAGCTCTCTGAAATGTGTTAAGCCATCTTTCAGCCAAAATAACTCTTTAAAATTCCAAGATTAAAAATATAATAGAGACTTAACGCGATAGCTCTGAAATTTGTGAAACCATATCGACCAAGCCAAAACAAATTTTTAAAATGTCAAGACTAAAAATACAATAGAGACTTTACGCCACAGCTCTCTAAAACTGTGACGACTGCCAGCTCTAACACTAAACCCCGCTCACAGATCGCGGGAAGGACGTCCAAAACAAACAACTGG
>JAQFYM010002003.1:0-26839 GCA_034694785.1 Agrenia bidenticulata | reverse complement strand
ATAAATTGGCTTAGAAGCTTGAAATTTTTTATAAACCTGGCTCGGGCTATATGAAGTTGCACCTGTGAGTTTTATATAAGAACTTACACATGAGACGAATGTAAATATTTAATGTAACAATTCGGAACCTCGAAGCATCAAAACGTAACCTGCTCCCTTGTTGCTTGTGAGAAGTTTTGATTGAATAAAACAACAATAATAATAATAAATTCATACAAATAATACTAGACTTAGTTATACTTTGTGGTAATTCGGATCGGCTTGATCCAGCATTTTATAAAAAGTAGCATACTCAACGTGTCTTGTATTGCCCCGAGTACTCGATGATACTCGAAAAAAAAATTGAATCCCACCTTTGGCAGCGGGACATTCAAAATCTGTTACTCCATCTCCTCCGTTCAACTTGTTTTCTTTCTTTGGTTCCAACCATTTAAAATTAATTGTTAATTTTAATTGTTACTTTGGGTTAGCAATCATAATAATTCATAATCATTCATTCATTAATTAATTTGGCTCGTAATTTTTGGCTTGATTTTTTAAAATATTTTCAACTGAACCGAAAATCAAATTTCAATAATTACGCCACTCTTTTCGTGACTCCGGACTTAATTGACACTAAAATACTGTACATGAACTTGATGACTGATACTGTCTGATATTGCAGGTATTGAGGAAAGCTGAATGGAGTCATCTAAGCCCAATGGAGGGTCATCTTTGCCACCGTATTGGGAAGTGCCTGGACGTCTAGTAGTTCAAACTCCTAAGACCCCAGTCAACTTTGAAGCCCCTCGACGTGAACCTCCAGGGACTCCAGTTTCTAACTTTACACTTGCCCAGTCAGTGCTATCTCCTGTGGGTTTACGCTCGACAGCTCGCCGGGCCAATGGTCAGGAAGTGGTTATGGAGTCCGAGGACGTGGATGAGATTTTGGATGCTAGTAGTACAAGTACATCAGCTCAGCCAGTCAGTCAAGAAGAACTGCTCCGGTCTATGTTCCAAAGTCAACGAAGCATCAATAGTGATGTTCTCCGCAGAAAGAAACGGATCTTCGAGAGAATTGAAGAGGATGATGACGATGGACTAAAAGATGTCAGTATGCAGTAGTTTTTTTTAAGCTTAACTCAAGTCACACTTTCTCTTTCAGTTTTGATATCTTACTTTTGTTATAAAATTAGCACTTAACACGGGTGAGATATCGTTTAAGTGAAAGAGGAAGTGAAAGGCTTAAAGTAATTTACGAGTTCATAGCTCTTTTCGTTCCGATTTAACAGACCGTCATGGCTGCAGTTTGGGCTAATGGAAAACTGGGAGCAGCATATTATGAACTGGAGACTTCAGAGGTATGGACTACTGTACTTGAAGAATTTAATTGATTAATAATGAAGATGGACTTGAGTGTTATTGTGATTCAATGTATTGACGATTGACTCCTTTAATTTATTTCAGATGTTTGTGCTGCCAGACACGTCAGAGTCTGCTCCAGATTATATGGTTCTTAGATCCTTGTTTCAACAAGTCCTGCCGCGGTAGCCTGTTTGCCCTATGATTTATTTTACTAATGAAGCTTATAGTCTAATTTTATTCTCATTATCTAGTTACTTTGTCGTGAGTTCTCGTCAAGACGAGAGGATGTTGAAAGTTGTAAGTGAACTTACTGGAGAAAAAATGACTCACGACGAAAACGGATCACCACCGGTTGAAAACCCGAACGACAATGATAAAACGGACCAACCTCATGGTCTGTTATACACTGTCCAAGGAAAAGACTTTGGACTAGATCCCTGTAAGCAGAGAATGCTGGGATTGAAATTGCCTTTTGAACCCAAAGACAACGCTCCTGATGAGCATACTCTATTCATTTCGTCGCTCTTACCTTTTCGTAGCGAAATAATGATTCGCGCAGCTGGAGGCTTACTTTCGTTTCTCGATAAGTCTGCCATCGAAATTTTCAAAATCGACTTGGTGGAAGGACAAGTTCCCGTTCTGAACATTAAAGTCTGTTCCATGTAATGTGTATTCAGAATATCTAATTTTTCCAGAAGTCGGCAATTAATTATTGATTTTAATATGCTTGTCTTTTTCATGTATCTGTATTTCTATAGGGATGATTTGGTTTTGGTTGATGATTCGGCTTGGAAGAGTCTACAGATTTTCAGTGTCGACATACATCCATCAGCAGTGAAGCAAGCTAATAATTCTGGGTCTAAGGAAGGTTTGAGTGTCTTCAGCATGCTTAATCGTTGTTCAACGGTGCAAGGCGCAAGAGCGTTACGCATGATGCTACTACGTCCATCGCGTAAAATTGCTACGCTAAATCGGAGGTATGATGTCATCGAGTTCTGCTGCAGTACAAGAAACATGGAATTTGTCAAGGCCGCGACAAATTGTTTAAAATCCATCAAAAGTCTGCCCGTGAGTCATATAATGCAAATTAATATTTAAAGGGATCATAAAGTTAAATTTATAAATGAAATTATCTAGAAACTATTGTACAAATTGAGCCTTCTTCACGCTAGCGTTGGTGAGTGGAAGGATCTCTACCAAACCATTTACCATGCTTTACTGTTGGCAGAAATTTGTTCTTGCCAAGCTCATGAGATAGAACTGTTCCAAGAGGTACGACAATTTATTCAAAATGGCAGTCGGATCTTTTGCCTTTTATTGCCATCAAACTTGGTGTAGAGATTCTATGTGACCAGAAAAAAGCCTTAGAAATTTGGAAAAAAATTGATTTAGCAAATCTCTGAGCCTTTTTATTACTCTATTGGATAAAACATGGTATTTTGAGTCAAGCTATTCTCTGAGAAGATTTTTTTACAAAATTTGTTTGTGCCCAGATATTTTTATTTGGAAAAAACATTCTTTCTATGGAATAGCCTAAGGACCAAATTTTATCCAAATTGGGTAATGAATAAGCTCAGAAATAGTTTTCTTCACTTGATCGCAATTTGGAAACCCTTGAATTTTTTTCTAGAACCTGAGGCCACATAGATAGAATCTCTGTACAAAGTTTGATATAATAAATCGGTGACAGGGTTTCTTCTACCTTCCATGTTGAACTAGGTCAATCGCTATCTTATTTTGAATATTAGATATGCAGTAGCCAAAACATGAAAGCCTTGAAGCAGTTATCTCAAGAAATGATGAGAGTCATCGACTTTGTAGAATCTCAGTCGGCTGGTCGAATAGTGGCTAAAGAAGGAATCGACCCGCTTCTTGACTTGAGTAAAAATATTTTTTAGTTTCAAAAAAATTATGATATCGAATCAGACTGTAAAAAAATTGTGTTTTCAGAGAAGCAACAGTATTCAGTTCTCCCGGATATTATGGGTCTAGTTGCACAGGAAGAAATGCTGGATCTTCCTGGTTACGTTCAACAAAGCTGTATTGTGTATCTTCCCGAAGTTGGATATTTGCTACAAGTGTCTTTATGGCGAGAAGATTTAACTCCAGATGAAATCGAGATTGAAGGGCTGGAATTTAAGGTACCCTAGCTGCTTTGTAGTATCTATTTAGCTTGGTTTGATAATTGGAGTAACAGATTTTTCTATTTCAGTTTAAGACAATGGAATCGGCGTACTACAGAAGTTCAAGAACAAAGGGTATGTCAAAGCACTGTAAATATGTTGATTTGTAACTTGTTTCTAAATTGTCTCAAATTTCGATTCTTTTAGAGCTGGACAGTGTTCTTGGCGATTGTATTGTTCTGATACTGGAGAAGGAAACATCTATAATGATATTCTTAACTGAATCGATCATACAAAAGTCAAATCTTCTTTTACATATAGGCTGTTTGATATCCGAACTAGACTGGTACTTATTTCATGCACGGACTTTGTACAAGTGTATAGTTTGGATGTTTCATAAGATTAGCTTGTATTGACGATTTTTGATATTCTAGCTTGATATCAATGTCTACAATCGCCAAAAACAATGGTTTTGTCAGACCTCGCATAGTGTCAGGAGATGATAAGCTGAAAATTGTGAACGGACGTCATCCTCTGGTGGAAATGATAGGCGATTTTGTTCCGAACACAACCTCTTTTGACTCAAATGAAAGAATCGTCATCTTAACTGGACCTAATGCAAGCGGTAAAAGCATCTACCTAAAACAGGTCTGCTCTAATTCAATAAAGATAAATGTCAATTCATCTTGGCTAAAAAATAATTTTGACACTCCCAATTTTGAAATGGAAAGATTGAAAAATTATATATTTGTCTTTTAGATTGGTGCAATCGTTATTATGGCACTTAGTGGATCATTTGTACCGGCTTGCCGGGCTTATATTCCAACTTACGATCGAATTTGTACGAGAATTCATGCGACCGAATCCCTTTCTACCGGTTTCTCCACTTTCATGGTTGATTTAAGTCAGGTAGTGAATTTTAATCCTGTTATTCAATAACTATTGGACATCAAGTTATGGTATGCAATTTTAGATGTCTATGGCGCTACGAATGACCACCAACCAATCCTTGGTGATCATTGATGAATTTGGAAAAGGAACAGCAGAAGCTGATGGCGTTGCATTACTAGTCGCCAGCGTGGAAGATTTCTCAGAGAGGGGCAGAAATTCACCCACTGTATTCCTCTCGACGCATTTTTATTCTTTGCGAAGATACCTAAATATTACAGCTGTAATAAAAATGCAGGTAATTTTAAAAGTTCAATTCCTCAAGGCTCCAACTTACGTCTGTAATCCTTAACCTTCTCTTCTGCTAATCCTACCTTCCTAGTCTAAAATAATTAATCATAGAATATCCTTTGTATTTAGTGCATGAAGTTTATTGAGCAAAACGATGGACCTGTGAAAGAAATCTCCTACCTGTACGAACTAAAGGATGGAATGTGCGGCTCTAGTTTTGCTCATTTAGTCGCAGAGAGTGTTGGTATTCCCAAGCATCTGATTGAAAGAAGTCGTCTGGTAATTGTTTATATAAGTTCTAATTGGTGTCTAGAAAAACTTGGGGATAATTACGAATGATTTTTTTAGGTTGAAAAGGTGGTGACAAACGAGAGTAGTGAAGAGTGTCTTGGTCTTAATAAAACTCCTGCACGTCTCGAGAGAGAAGCTGTGATGATTAGAATCTCCAAAGAATTTTTATCCATGGATTTGGATGAAATCGACCCCAAAGCTTACTTAGCTAGTATAAAAGATCTTATGAATGGTTTAAATCACCCAGCCGATTCTCCACATTAACACATTTATGTCTGTTACAGAAACTCAAGCGACCAGCTTATTTTATTAAACCTACTCTGAAAATTATATTCAATTCCGGTTTTATTCATTTATTTCTTATTTTCTAACTCTAATCATCACTGTCAATCAAAATAAGGATCCACGCTATCCTCTCACATTGTATAAATGTTATAGAATTACTATCGTTTTACAATATTAACAGTAAATTGTAATTGATTCAACATTTGACCATAACTTCTCAACTAAATGTTGACTGATATCAACTACTATATACTACCTTAAGTGAAATCCATAGGAATAGAAAATTATGCTATTCGTGTGTAAATGAGTTGGTTGCGATTCAAAGTGTATTCGACATAGAATTTTTATTATTCGGACAAAGCACGTGTGTGTGCTAATACATGCAAACTAGGAAAGGGACACTGACACTGTGCAAAAAAAATCTCATAAAAACCCGGACCAATACCGGCCTTGGGTTTGATTTGAGTCTTTTTTGCACGAATCTTTTATTTCCATCAAATTCAAGTGCCAAATTGATTTGATAGGATTGAATTTAAATGGGCTTTTATATTCTTAACAAAATTTTAATTTTTCGTCCATTATTTTAAGTCCAAAAACAGGATAGGATTTCTGGAAACTTTTTTCCGTCTATTTGAACACATTCACATCACATGGTCAAATCAATAAAAGTTGAATCTTTCTTATCATTAAAATTACCATCCGAATTTAGTCCATCCTAAAATTTAATGAGCAGTTTAAAATATTATCTTGTCCGTTTTGGTAGTCTAGTAATTTAGAACAGCATGACATTGTCCAACATGTCATTGTTGAAATGTCAACAAAGGATCTGGAGACGTAGTCCTTGGGCCCTCATTCTTGATAAGTCCACTAGGAATGGCACTGACCACAGGTTTGTCATTTAAATAAAAAAGCATCATTTCCTACATCTTTCAAAATCGTTGTGATTAACTTTTGCTTGGACTATGAAATCCAGGTGGTATTCTTCCAAGGCTGGGTCATTGTATACTCAAGTCTACAAAAGTTCAGTAGAGGAACCGCAAGATTTCTGGGCTCAAGCTGCTGAAGGAATCCACTGGTTTCGTAAATATGACAAAGTGCTGGAAACTTCAAAATATCCCTGGACTAAATGGTTTAATTTTCTTTTTCTTTCTCACATTTAAAATATCCAGAGGAGGATTTTTTTGAATAATTAAAAATTAATAGGTTTCCTGGAGGAGAGCTAAATGTCTGCTACAATGCTGTGGATCGGCATGTGGACTCTGGAAGAGGGGACAACACCGCTCTGATTTATGACAGCCCTGTGACCAAAACTATTAAAAAGTTAAATTATAGCCAACTTCAAAACGAGGTAAACTGCTTGACGATTAATTTTTTTGAATCGACAAGCTTTTAAAAATATTTTTCTAAATCCCACAGCCTTGCTCAATTATGACCCGGTAGGCAGGGTCAGTGAATTTTAAATCATTGTTTTTGTAAATCCGGTTATTGAACTGGCCTTGTAGGGTAAAACTGAAAACCCTTGACCTTTTGACTGCTTTGAATCGATAGGTATCGAAATTGGCAGGGAAACTTGTATTGCTAGGAGTTAAAAAGGGGGACCGTGTCCTCATTTACATGCCAATGATCCCCGAAGCAGTGATAGCAATGCTAGCAACGGTCCGAATCGGAGCTGTACATTCAGTAGTTTTCGGGGGATTTGCGGCCAAGGAGCTCGCAACCAGGATTCGACACACTGAACCCAAAGTTATTATTTCAGCTAACTGTGGCTTGGAACCCACTCGGACTGTTTGGTAAGCCCCGTGGGATTTTTGTTAAACATTTAAATTTATATACGAGAATTTCAGTTATTTCATTCATGCAGGTACAAACCGATTCTGGATGAAGCGATAAAGCTATCTGGTAGCGACAACCTCAAGTGCATAGTTTACAACCGGGAGGGATTTGATACAGCTGGCTTGAAACCCGGTCGGGATGAAGATTGGAGTGAAGCTTTGAATAAGATCACACAGGGTCATGACTGCGTCCCAGTTCCGTCTGATCACCCTCTGTACATTCTCTATACTTCTGGGACAACGGGTTGGACACGAATGATCTTGTTTTGTTTTAAATTCAGATTCATAAAAATATCCAATATCTTTTTATACTTTGTATAATAGGGATGCCTAAAGGAGTTGTTCGATCCAGTGGGGGTCATGCCGTAGTTCTGAACTGGTCTCTTAAATCTGTGTTCGGGATGGACAGTGCTGACAAAGTGTGGTGGGCAGCCTCGGATTTGGGATGGGTGGTAGGTCATTCGTATATTTGTTACGCTCCTCTGCTCAATGGCATGTCTAGCGTTCTGTACGAAGGGAAGCCTGTAGGGACTCCCGATGCGGGTCAATTCTTTAGGTAAGGTTGAAAATACTTTAATACCGGTATTCATTCGCTTTATAATTAAAATTATATTTCTGAAAATCTAGAGTCATAGATGAGCACAAAGTAAACGGAATGTTTACTGCCCCCACTGCCCTTCGAGCTATTCGTCGAGCTGATCCCGAACTACTTGAATCTCGACAATATTCTCGAGAGTCGTAAGTTTTTCCAAAAATTCGGAATTTATAGTTTACTTATTTCTATCTTATTGTCTGGATAGACTGAAATATTTATTTGTTGCTGGAGAGCACTGTGACATGGAATCTCGTACCTGGGCACAGAAGTCATTCCAGGTTGGTTGAATACAATTAAGTTTTTAATGAGATCAGACATTTTTATTGTTATCAAATCTTTCCGTTCGTAAGGTCCCTGTACTAGACAATTGGTGGCAGACCGAGACAGGTCATCCTATGGCTGCTTCATGTGTAGGCTTAGGAAACAGTACCGATCCCCCTGAACATTCTTGCGGCTTCCCATTGCCCGGGTATCAATGTGGGTTTTATTCTTAAAACTTGAATTAAATTTCTACTCAAATTCAAACACTTTTGAAAAATGACAGTGCAAGTAATGAGGGAGGATGGAACACTCGCCGATCCTGGAGAACTTGGACGAATCGTTTGTAAACTTCCAATGCCGCCCGGATTTATGGAAACCTTGTACCGCAATGATGACCTCTACCACTCGGCTTACTTCAAGCGATTCCATGTTAGCGAATTTCTTTAAATTAATGTCAATGCTCAATTTTCTATCCAAGTTCCAAGTTGTAATTACTAAACTCTAGCAGTTATAATTTGTTGTATGGGCTTTAATTTTGTTTGATAATAAAACTATTTCCAGGGCTTCTACGACTCAATGGACGCTGGTTACATTGACAAGGTAGGCTACGTCTATGTAATGGCTAGGGAGGACGATGTGATCAATGTAGCAGGTCACAGGATCTCCACGTCGGCTCTGGAAGAGGCTATTTTAGAACATCCAGACGTTGCTGATGTGGCCGTTGTGGGTGTCCCTGATTCCCTTAAAGGTCAAGTCCCACTTGCCTTGTATGTTGTTAAACTAGGTGGGTTTCAGTCAGGATTTTTCAAATGGCACCCTTCTCGTAAATTGAGTTGTATAGTTTTCTTTGTGTTTTTGTTATTTTCAAACTCTTACTTGACCTACTTTTAGGTTCGAAAAAATCTGAAGCAGATATTGGGAAAGAGCTGGTACTGCATGTAAGACAGCAGATCGGCCCTGTTGCTGCCTTCAAACTATCAGTGCGTATCCCAGCATTGCCTAGAACAAGGTCTGGTAAAACGCCACGAAAAAGCATATCGGATTTGGCCCAAAATAAAATTGTTCATGTGAGTGATTTGCAATTTATTTTAAAATCTTTAAAAGTAATCTGACCAAAATCATACGCGGCTTGGCTTTGGAATTTTACAAGTTTAAAGCTTTGAAATTGTAAATGTAATTTTGTTAATTGAAAACTAATATTTCCAGATTCCACCCACAATAGAAGACGCATCTGTTTATGATCACATCCGTAAAGCTCTCCAAAGAATAGGCTTAGGGGGTACTTCGGAAATAAAGTAATTTATTATTTATATTAGACACGTTTAGTCAATCTTGTAACCCAGTACAAAAATAAATTCTATCCTTGTTCATGGGTAAAATATTTTATTTTATTTTTCAAACTTAAAAAGAGTTGTGCTCGTTACTTGATCCTTTAACGTTTTGATGGATTGGGTTGAAGGGGAGATACATGTTTTTTTTAAATAGTTAATTAGGATGGATTCATATAAGCTGACCACAACAACTTTCCCCGGATGTCACTGGAGTACGGTGATTAAGATGTAGAGGGTTGCCCATGCTTCTTCTATATTCTGGAACAGGTTCCTTCACTTTGGCTTGCTATAAAAATACATTTAATTTGTTAATTTCATCGGAACAAAGTCGAGTTGGATTAAACTTGTACTACGATTAACGATTACTACAATTCAAATGGATCGGTTTAATTTTTTATAGGTCCCGATTGAGTTAGTAGTTTTAATTAATTAAATTTAATTTTATCGGATTTTCTTATCAAAAATTCCACTAAAAATGTCCGTCTGTTTGTCCCGTCCTCATCCCTCCATAACTACTGGACCGATATTAATGATGACTAGCTCATTCCAATTGCTACATAGGCTAAGCACTACGGAGATGATTTATAATTCTATAGAAAAACTCAATGGGCGCTTTTTGACTTTGAAAAGTGAGGCCTGCAGACGTCGAGTACAAAATACCTATGGACTTACTTCTATAAGGCCATGGGCAATCTCCATGAATAATTTCTCTACATTGTCGGCTTCTTTGGCAGAGGTCTCCATGAAGTACATGTTGTTTCTTTGGGCAAAGTCCTCACCTACGTAGGACGGTATTTCTCTGTCTTCTCTGTCAGTCTTATTTCCTTTAAAATAATGAAATTAAACATGAGCTCATTATAGTTATTATAGAAATGACTGAAAGTGGACAAAATGACGAAATATCAATAGTTGAGTAATTTGTATTTAAAGTCTTACCTACAAGTACCCGAAGTACTTTGTTATTTGCATATTCTTCAATCTCCCTGAGCCAGTCGGGGAGGCAGTCGAAAGTCGGTTGGGAGCTGACGTCATAGACCAAAATTAAGGCATGAGCTGAGCGATAGTAACTTTGGGTAATGGACCGGAAACGCTCCTGCCCTGCCGTGTCCCAGATCTGCAACTATTAATTCTATGTCAATACCAATTCCCAATGTCTCCATAGAATTGCACTCCAACCTTATTGATTGAGTCTACTGGGTTACAAAGTTCCCGGAAATTGGCCATATAACGAGCTTCCGGAAATTGCCAACTTTTCTGACTTTCCTGCCTCTTTTTAACGATGCGGCCGTAATAAAATATTTTTGTTGATTTTACACATTAAAGCTTTGTTGGATTAATAGTTTATAATACCAGTTCTCAGAAATTTATAAAGAAGAATTTTTTTAAACTAATTTCCACAAATAAATTTGATTTTCAGAGTTTTGATGGATTTTGCAAAAATTGGCATTTTAATTGAAAGTTTGAAATTTATTGAATGGATTTGGAAGTTTTGTAAAAAAATAATTGATAAAATGTAGTACAAAACACTAGGAAATATCCTCCACTCACCTTAACCTTCTCCCCATTAATGTCCACACTCTTAATCATGAAATCAACTCCAATCGTTGCTCCTTGACCCGGAGGGAATAACCCCTGAAATATTATATGAAATAAATTATTTTATAAACCACAAAAACTTGTCTGTCATTTAAAGCTCTAAAAATAAGAGAGAGTGACTTTTCTAACTTTTGATATTTTATCCGTATTGAGTTTTTTTTAAACATTAGTAACATATCATTAAAGATATCATTAGTAAGATATCAAAAATGAAAGCGGAAGTGATATAATTAGCCAGGCATTACGCCTAAGTTAGACTTCACGTTCACGTCAAGTTGAACGTCCTTGTCCAGTAATTTTCTCCAGTAAGGTTTGATTCTCACTTAACTCTTCGCGAAAATAGCTGTGAACGTGACGTGAAGTATAATCGAGCCTTATACCATATTTGCAAAATTATGAAGCTTTGAAATGAATTAAATTTGAAAATTAAATTTGAAAAATAAATAAAAACTGACCTGTGTGAACCTTCGGACGAGACAAGTCTTCCCCACTCCAGCATTCCCAACCAACACCACTTTGAAAAGAAAAGTGTAGTCTTCCATACCGGTATAAAATAAAATCACACAGCCCCCACTGCCCCAACTTTAATGTCAAGCCTTTGAAAGACCCTTGCACCTAGAGCTGTCAACTCTTGACACGTTGACACCTTCAAGTTAAACCTATCACGTGTGTCTCTCAATCTGAATGATCCCTAGCCACCTGTCAACCTCTGACATGTCAATCTACAATTAATAATACATACTTTCAATCAAGTCGGGATTAAAATGTTAAATTCACCAAAAAAAACGAATGCAAACAAGAGAGCATCAACAAGTTCCGGTGTTCAACCCAAAGTGAACTCTAGAGCTTGGCTTTTCTAGCAAAAACCCAACCTGCCTATCCTTGACTGGCTTTGGTAAATCCAATTGAATTGATAATTCTCTCGCCTATAAAACTAATTGAAAATAGCTCGTGCAAAGCTCTAGGAGTACAAAAGCAAGTTTTTCCTTTCAGAAACAACGGAACTTTTCACACTCGTCCAAAAAAGCCACTGTGATCACATCATGGCCATGGGAATCAGATTTCTTACATTACAATCTAGTCCACAAAAGTCGTCTACCGACACTGAGAAGTTCAGCTTGCCACTTGAAACCACACGGGAGGAAAGGTATCTTCTCCCAAGTTGGTTGTAGTTAGTTGTGTTTTGTATACATATGTAGAAAGGATCTGTGTGTAGTAGATGGTAGAAGGTATTATTGGGGGAAAGAGTTAAAACGGAAGTAGCAGTGGCTTTTATGAATGCGGTACAGTAATAACCTTCCTCTAACTGTATTGTTCAAGTCTACTGAACTGATTCACTTAGTCTTCTTCCCCTTTAGATTCCATTAGCTTTTCTCGACCCCCACTGCCAACAACCAAGTCTTGGCTTTACTAGTGCGGAACCAAAACTTTTATATCAAAGTGATGAGATAAGGGCGAGGTTCTTATTCATTCTTGATGATTAGACTGTAAGAGGTGGATATATAAGTTTCCTTATGAATTTCGGATCTCTTTGATCTGAATTTTTTTTACCCTGGGGGGGGTTTAGTGATTTTTCATCTCGTCGTGGCTTGTGGGTATATGATGGAAGATGCAGATGAGGAATGGATCATGGAAAAGTATGGAATGGGTTATCTCGTTAAATGAGATTAGCTGATGGGTTGGATGCGTGACTCTTCCTCATGATTGTATGGGAGATGATGTGCTGTGGAAAGGTATATAGGCAGTGGGGGCTTTTAAGATAATTTGTAAGCAGAAAAGGTGGATGATATTGTTGATTTTGGATTTGCATTGTGGAGCAAGGGAGGAATTAGCATGCGGGTTAGGGTCATAAATAGAATGGGCTGATTACCCAGCCAGCTAATTACTTAATTTACAACGCACCAGAGCTAATTTCAATGCTCACTCCCTACTTTTAGCTAATCCACTTGGGTTGGTAAATAATATAAAATCGACCAAGTTGGTGATGGGTCTTGAATGTTGATGTTTTTTTTTGTTTTTTCAATAGCTGGAAGATTCCAGATGGATTCCAGATTTTAAAATGTCATAAAAGGCTTTTAGGATGAGAATGTGTTTAAGTTTGCTAATTTTTTTAGGTTTTTATGATCGTTTTCAAAGAATTTTGTAAATAGACTGATAATGGAAAATCTTGGAAAATTTTAAATGAAAATAATCAAATGTGATTCAAAAATAGATTTTCAGAAAAGCTTTGAAAATTCATTAAAAAATTTCATGCCTCTGGAAATATGAAAAATAAGAAATTATATGATGATGAGGAGGATTCGATTACATATTTTTCATTTTCAGTTTTTCAGTTTTCACATGCATAAATGGTATGAAATTTTAGTTAGGTTTACATTTTTATGTCTCACTTTTTTTGAAGTTCGGAATTTCAGGAATTAAAAAAAAATCCATTTAAATTTCAATTGCCAACTTTGAATTGACAAGCTACATGAACTAGCTTTACATTTGTATATTTTCTAACAAGATTTTGTAATGAGACTATGAGACCTTCGTAGTTTCAAATCTATTTAGTCTATAACGTCCAACTAATTAAATGTGTCAGTTTAATTAAAACGCCCTTATTTACTTTCCCTTTAATTAATAAAGCCCATCAACGCATAAAAATTCCATTGAGATTACAATCTGTAAACTGTTTGAATTTCAAGTGCTCAAAACCTTTCATTTGCAAGTTGGTCAATGGCCTTTCAAATAAATAAAAAACCATTTGATTCACACTGAGCTAAAATCTCAAGGCTTATCGACCAAACCAGAAACAATCAGTTTGTTCAACCGGGGAAAAAACCTACGTAAACAGACGTAGTTTCTGATTACTTGCTATCTACTTAATAATTCTCTAAAAAACTGTACGTCTGTCTGTTGTGTCACTACTCCTCGTTAACTACTGGATCAATTTTAAAGCTCATAGAATTTACTAGACCATGCAGGTCAGATACATGTATAACTATGATGCTGACTTGTGTATTGACATTGAAAGAGGTCCATGGTACTAATGGCCCTTTAATGGGCCTGTAGACTACTGGATGGAATCAGACAGGGTCATTTATAAAAACAAAGGCATTGAATGAATACTCTGGAGGTGGATGATTTGATAAGGCTAATCAATTACGCAATGACACCCTCTAACTAACTTTATCTTTTCTTTAAAAAAAAATCCTCGTACACGTTTTTTTATACATAAGTTCTAAATTGTAACTTATCCAAAAAAAGAATGTAACTATTTAAATTGGTTATAAAAAATGTTGTCTTCGCTTAAATTTAAAAAAAATCGATTAGTTTAAGAATCAAGGTTGAGAAGGTAATTTTTTATTAACTGTATAATTCATGATAAATTCGAATGTGTTACGTAATCTGTGAACGACGGGTCTTGTGACTTATGACTCTCTTCAATTGATTCGAGTATTATATGCCCTTATAAACTCATAATAGTTATTCAGATAATTTCCGCATGACCATACAATATATAAAAGTCTTTAGTTAACTGATTACAGCCTTAAAACAAAAGGATTGTGAAACTCCAGATTTTTATGCCATTTCCACACTAAAGTTCTAACTCGCAAATAATTTTGGAGCACCCTGTACTACGTAAAAAAGTCAGAGGAAAACGTGTATTAAAATAATTTTAAATTTCCATACATTTTTGTAATCAAAGAAATAAATTTTTGAAACTCATCCTTTCCCAAATGAAATGAACCAGAAAAAAACGAATAAATTTCCATATATTTTCGTAACCAAAGAAATTGTTTCGAAACTTGTCCTTTCGGAAAATAAAAACAAGTCATCTTTGAAATTGTAAATTTCCTTACCACAAAACTAAATGTGTTCGGAAGTAAATTGTACGGAAGGATTTTTTTATCTAATTCTTGAAGGTTTGCTTTGGTGTTGTGAAGAGAGTTATCAGTTGAATTGTGACACCCACTGCCACTGATGACTTGAAATACGTCTGGGTAAGTTCAACACAATGTAATTCATAAGCCCCATGGACCCCTACTCATCTGACTCAGCCTTTCCTACTATCTCTATTTACCGATTAAACTAAATCTCCTTTCTTTTTTGCATATGGAGATAAAATATTTTCATTCATGTGATCAGAACGAATTTACGTCTCTGTCTGCATCTTCCCCACTCCACAATTACTAACATTTAAAAAAAAAATTAAAACACGGCTTTCCATACGGATGAGCTAAATATACCAAGGGCCTCATTTTTTTCCAAACCATTCAACAGCTAGATTCCATACTGACTTGACCTGTAATTTTTTTTTGATAAGGATCACTAAAAAGTTAATCTAATTACCGAGTAGTACAATAGTGTTCAAGTGTTCAACATTAAATGATGATGGGTTCAATGCCAGTCAAATTCTCACCTTCCATTCTCGCAACCTTTTTGTAGAGATTGGATCGTTTTTTAAATAAACTGGTGGTGGTGGTTTTGTAGTGGAATATTTTACAGGGATTGTAAATGACCAGTTTTAGAACTTGTATGAAATGCCCCACAAGTTACCAAAGACACTGTCCCTTGAGGACGTGCTGATCGGAACGGAGTCGATGGAGATGCAGGTCCTGTCCACCAAATCAAAATGGAACCAACTCATCCACACTATCGCAGACTTTGGCATTAATGTTAAAGTAAAACTGAGGAAGATTTTATCCCTTTTCCCATCAGTGGGTATTTACTAATGACTTGTCCATGTTGTTAGGAAAGGGCAGTGACCGCTTTCGAACGGGGGGTGGGGCGAAGTTCCAATAGTCACGAGGATTCTTCGAACAGATCGAATCTTGTGGAAGCGCACGAGGCTTTGCAAAGGTTTGTTAATAAAAAAAATCATTATCAAATTTTTTCAATGAATTTAAAAAGCTTGTTCAAAATTGTTTAATGAATCTGTTTTGAAATCGAAAAGGTCATACGGGTCAATTTCCCCTAGTTCTAGCACAGGGTCAAGGGACGGAGCTAGTAAGAGGGGCTCGTTAAGGGCAAGAAGGAATTCCCCAGGTGACAATGCACCCTATTCATCACATTATGAAAAGATGCCCGGGGATTTCCAAGAGCAGAACTTGAATCCAAGTTTCAACCCAAACTACGAGGAGGAGGGGGCGGGTGTTTCGAGAAATAAGAAAAGGATATCAATCCCGACTATAAATATTGAGCAGGATGTCAACTTCCTTACGGTGGACACTTCCAGTTTCCAGTACATTTAAAAAACCTTTTGCAATTTCCTTAAACCTTTTTTTCTCAGAAGTGTAAATTTTGAATCGGTTTTTTTTTCAGACATGGCAACGGGGGTTTATCAAGCGGGTTCAATAGCGCACCTCCATCTCCGGGACCGACACTGGTCGGAAGTAATACGTACGATTTCAGTGCTTTCGAACAGCCTCAGAAGTTTACGGTTGCTCGGTACATCAAGATTGGGATATTAATTATACTTTTTGTAGGAATTGCCGTAAGGGTTTTCATGTTAAAAATTAAAAATAAAGAAATCTGACTGATTTTCCACTAATTTTTATCGATTTCCGTAGGGTATTATCACTGCCACTAGCGAGAATGAAATGCACTTTACGCAGATAACAGCCGCTGAGGATAAGCCGTTCGGTAAGATCTCTACCCTCTCTCTGACCTTTGCTCTTGGTTAATTTTTAATTGTTAGCATAGTGCTGAGTTCGCTTTGCTAATTTGCAGCATTTCCGTTAAGAATTCTAAAGCCGCTCACCCCCTGGTTTCCCATTCTCACTATAATGATGAAAGGTGCCTTTGTTCCGAAGCAGTTTGCCAATCTCACCACGAATCGACTGATGGTGGACGTGGAGATGAGAAGTGGGGACCGATCAACTGTTAGTAAGGTTTGCCATTTAAATCTAAAATATCTTTAATTGTACTCCTTACGGATTTAAATATCTCATTTGCATAGATCGTGACGGAAAGGTGGGAGCTGCCGATCTTTAGTGACCGGAGCATCGGGACCGTTCCAGAGACAATGAATTCTCATGCCTTTAGCTTAGCTAACATTGACTGGGAGTCAGTTGACAGTTTAAAAAAATTAATGTTGGTTTTAGCATATTTAAAATTTTAAACAATTCCCTAAAAATAGTAACGGCAGCTACTCCCTTGTGTTTCGAACAAACTCGGAAACAAACTTCCCCTTGTCCGTCTCCATTAAGCTGGTATCCCAATCTGTCGAGAATGGTGCTTTCTACGGCGGGGCTGTTATAATTGGACTTTATATTCTAATCATCTTTGAGGTTAGTCTCGTGTTTTCATTTAATTGGCGAAATTCACCGAGTTGTATCATTTCCCTATCAACTATATTCGACATTCTAGCTTGTCAACCGCACCTTGTCTGCCATGTTGGCAGCCACAGCAGCCATCGGAATTCTGGCATTGTTCGATGAGGTATGTGTCCGTCTGGTTTCCTTGATTGATTTTTTATGGCATAAATCGGGCGAATAATGAGATACTTGATTCTTAACAGAGGCCAACAACTGCAGAGATGGTCTCCTGGCTCGATATGGAAACGCTTATCCTTCTGTTCTCAATGATGGTGTTGGTGTCGATTCTATGCGAAACGGGCTTCTTTGATTATTGTGCTTATTTCATGTATAAAGTGAGTCTAGAGGATTGAAACTGGCTTTGCCGGGATTGATGATGCTGAGTTGAGGGTGCCCTCACACTCAAAAGGGTGGTAAGGGTGAGGGAGCCCTTAGCTGAGGATTATTAATTCCGGTTTTAATTGGCAATTGACCTAAAGCTTAAATATTCTCTATGGTATAAGATAACAAACGGAGAGGTGTGGCCAATGATAACATCTCTATGCATGTTCACCGCAGTGGTTTCTGCCTTCTTGGATAACGTCACGACCATCTTACTAATGACACCGGTGACTATAAGGTGCTAAGCTATTAAACACTTTTAAATACCTTAAAATTAAAACTGTAGTAACTCCTAATTTCAAGTGATTGGATTTTTTAAGGATCTGCGAAGCTATGGAACTCAATCCCGTACCGGTTCTCATATCCATCGTCATCTTTTCGAATATCGGGGGTGCGTGTACTCCAGTGGGTGACCCTCCAAATGTGATCATATCCAATAACGCGGAAGTCGTCGACAGTGGAATCGACTTTGCTACCTTCTCAACTCATATGCTCATTGGAATTATTCCTGTGACCCTCGTGGCCTACGTCCAGCTTCGGATTATATTTAGAAAAATGACCTCTCTTCAATTCTCAGAGCCCTATGAAGTTGCTGGTTGGAAACTGTTTCGATATTTTTTTGTATAAAGTAATTCAGTCTCTTAAAAAAAAGTTGATAATTTTTCCAGAGCTGAGACGAGAAATAGAAGTGTGGATGAGGGCTGCAAATTCCTTATCGTCCTATTCCAAGGATGAGAGTCACGTCAAGGCTCTTCTACTCTCGAAGGTGGTCCATTTGAAGAACAAGTTGAAGTCTAAGGTCAAAATGGGAGGGTAAGTAATACTTTTAATTACCAGTTTCGCAGTACAGTGTAAAAGCAAGTTTAAATTAAAATTAATTCAAACTCATCTATCCAGCCAATCTGAGGAAATGTACAAAAATAATTTAATGGAGTTGAAGGAGTCGGTATGTCTCCATTAATTTACTCATTTAATTTGGTAAACAAAAATTCCAGGGAATTATTTTTTGTATTTAATTTCTAGTGTCGAATCAGGGACTGGCCCCTTCTAATCAAATGCGGGATAGTGTTATCGGCGGTTATTATTCTTTTTTTCCTCCACTCCATCCCCCAACTAAACTTATCCATGGGTTGGACAGCCCTCCTCGGAGCTGTTCTTCTGCTCATCCTCGCCGACCCGAAGGACATTGAAGGGATCTTGGCCCGCGTGGAGTGGTCTACTTTGATATTCTTCTCTGCTCTCTTCATCGTGATGGAGGTACGAGATGAAAGACTCTCGGCTAAACTCGCAATGTTTCTCTAAATGCTATTTTTGAGCTTAATCTGATTCAAAAATGAAAATTCCAGGCTGTGTCCCGTCTGGGTCTCCTGGAATGGATTGGAGGTCAAACAGAAGGAATCATTTCAAATGTCAATCCCGAGTCGAGACTGACAGTGGCAATTTTATTAATCCTCTGGGTATCTGGGATCGCATCGGCCTTCATTGACAATATTCCTTTTACAACCATGATGGTCAAGATTGTCGTTCGTGTCGCTTCAAGCGTTGGACTTCCATTGCAACCCTTGATTTGGGCATTGGCTTTTGGAACTTGTCTCGGAGGTTGGATTTACAATTTTTTTCTTTCTAATTTGGATATTAGAAAATTTAATTTTTTATTTCTTGTAATTCAGGGAATGGAACGCTTATCGGAGCCTCGGCAAACGTTGTTTGCGCGGGCGTGGCGGATCAGCATGGCTACCGATTTACATTCATGGAATACTTTCGGTGCGTAACCTATTTATTTTGCCTTAAATACTAACTGATAATGACATTGGTAATCTATTGTTGTTTCCAGAATTGGGTTTCCCATGATGATAGGCTCATTGATTGTCGCCAGTGGCTACCTCTTAGTCTGTCACACTTGGCTTGAGTGGAACGGCAATTGATTCGAAAGTCTCGCTCAAAATCTTGCTCGACCTGGGTACTCATATAAGAAATAAGTTGGGATAGCAAACTGTATCCTGAGCATTACAAAGGGAAATGTCTGCAGTGAATGATAAAGTCTGAATATTTGTATATGAGACGCATGATGCATTTAGTACATAATTCTATAGATACACTATAGCTATTTAAATTGATAAGCACTTCAACTCATTGACGTGACAACTGATTTTCGGTCTACTAATAAATATAAACAACTTGAATGGAGTATGAAATATAGTTTACTAGAAATTATTAGA
Source organism: Agrenia bidenticulata (assembly GCA_034694785.1). Lineage (NCBI taxonomy): Eukaryota > Metazoa > Arthropoda > Collembola > Entomobryomorpha > Isotomidae > Agrenia > Agrenia bidenticulata. The sequence continues at coordinate 7,100 of JAQFYM010002003.1, read as the reverse complement.
TCGTCCAACGTCCTCTTAAAAATACACACTCAATAGAACATTTAAAATACTAGCCCTGACACTGAGAGTTGTGACCACAATTCGAAATGCACAACATGGAGGATTTAGAGAAAGGAGAGCAAGAAGCTGAGCGGAAGGTCTCTTTTGATACTTGGCAGCGAAAGACCAACATCCACTATGAAGACGACAAGTCGGAATCAGCAGGTGACCTCTCAACATTTTCAGTATTTCAAAAGTAATCCGGGGTCAAGGCTGACTTCGCGATCCAAAGTCCCATACGCTTAACTTCCAAATACTTACAATGCGCTATCCCATACCAAGTGGACCGACCCAAAGTCATATTTCAAAATTAAATAGATAATCTTATTCCCTCCCTCATTTGATATTCGATTACAGGGTCGGCAAAAGGTCGATCAGCCTACACCTCTACATTTACATTACAAGGTCATAATGTTTAAATATGAACCTCCGTCTAAATTTAAAATACTAACTGCTATCAAGGTCACAATAATAGGCCCTACTTAGATAAAATATTAACTAAAGCCGTTATGACCTTTAAGGTCATATTAAGGTCTCACATGGGCCAATTTGAACCTCCGTCTAAATTTAAAATTCTAACTGCTATCAAGGTCACAATAATAGGCCCTACTTAGATAAAATATTAACTAAAGCCGTTATGACCTTTAAGGTCATATTAAGGACCCATGTAGGCCAATTTGAACCCCTGTCTAATTTTTAAATGCTAACTGCTATCAAGCCCACAATAATAGGCCCTAACTTAGACAAAATAATTGATAAAGCCCTAATGACCTTTAAGGACATATTAAGGTCCCATATGAGCCATTTTGAACCTCGATCTAATTTTAAAATGCCAACTGTTAACAAGGTCACAATAATTACAAGTGACTTAGATAAAATAATTTCGAAAGCCCTTCTGACCTATTCGGTCAGAATAAGGTCCCATAGGGGTTAATTTTAACCTCGGTCTAATTTTAAAATATTTAAGGTCACAATTAAAGGTCCACATTTTATTAATTTATTTGAATTAAACTTGCCTGCTTCTTGTGACCTTAGTTCCTTTTTATTCGGTCAAAATTAGTCAAATTCGATTAATTTTGACGTATGACCTAAGTTACCGTGACCTTAAGACCCCAAGCTACTAAAGCTTGAACCTAACAATAACTACTCTCAGCGACCTTATTTCCTTTTATTAGGTCAAAATTGTGTCAACTTAGAGCAATTTTGATTTATGAAATTAGTGACCGTGACCGTGACCTTAGGTCCTCCAGCTACAAAAGCTGTACCTAATAAATATTACTACTCTCTGCGACCTTGTTAACCTTTTATTCGGTCACAATTGGTCAAGTTAGAGCAATTTTGATTTATGACCTTTGTGACTGTGACCGTGACCTTCGGTCCTCCAGCTACCAAAGCCTGTACCTAATAAATATAACTACTCTCTGTGACCTTTTTTCCTTTTATTCGGTCAAAATTGGTCAACTTAGAGCAATTTTGATTTATGACCTTTGTGACCGTGACCATGACCTTCGGTCCTCCAGCTACTAAAGCTTGTACCTAATAAATATTACTACTCTCTGTCACCTTATTTCCTTTTTATATAGTCAATATTGGTCAACTTAGAGCAATATTGATTTATGACCTAAGTGACAATGACCATGACCTTAGGTCCTTGAATTATTTTTTTCGAAGCATTGTTCTCTCACTGATCAAATTTACTTAGGGCTTTGTGAAATTAGATTAAATTTTAAATTAACCCGTGACCAATTGACCTTAAGGGGTCTTGACCTTAGGCGTCCAACCTCTTTATTGTTTAGCACGACACTGTTGACGGGTGCAACCCGCCGATTTTCGAATCAAAATTGAACCTGGTCCCCATAATTTGCCGACCTCGGGGAAAAAAACAATTCGTTCCATTTTTTAACTCGCGTATGATAGCTATTTACAATCTTGTCAAAGTACGGGGACCATATTTTATTTGCGATTGAAATTGGCATAGACCACCCCCTTTTGTTTCGTGTTTTTTTAAAATTGAAACTGTGGAAGGGTCAATTTTTCAAAAATAAATCTAACTTAAATGCGACATTCGGTGATATTAAGTCATCTTTTTAAGATACAGCCCTCCATGCAGTTTTTTAAAATTTAGTAATTTGAATTCTATGTGGGAGTGGTTGGTCGCAGAGAAAAAATGAATTCACCATCGAATCCAGTGTTTAATTTTACACTAAAAATCATTTTAAGCTCAAAATTAAGGTCATCAAAAAGTCTTGAATAAATACATGCTATATCATCTGCTAAATATATGCTATAAAAATATTGGTGTAGTTCTTAGGTCGGACCACAACTAAAATTTGAAGCTTAATGACCATGAGATCATGCATTTCCCCTTTAAGTCATAGCGTAATTTTAATGAATTATTTTTTCGATTTAGGGGATGGGAGTGAAATAATACATGACGCTACTGCATTACTGAGTTTTCAGTGAAGCGGGGGAAATATTGTATTGTATTGCATAGTTTATTCCATAGAATTATATACTAAATATGTAGAAATCACAGTTCACCCATATTGTGAGTCTAGTATGTAAAACAATTCACGTTTAGCGCAGGGTTTATCAAGAATCATCCATTAATATGTCGTTCATTTTTTAATTTTTATAGTTTACAAGCATTCCTACCGTATTTATGTCCTAGACTTCCCACCATAGTTTTTGTTGTTAAAAGTCTTGACGAACAAAGCCAAATAATAAATAGATCAAATACGAATTATTCCTAATCCTCTTACCGGTTTACTGTAAATTTGTTGTGGTTCTCAAAAAATAATTTTGGTGAATTTTGAATTTAATTTAAATGTTAATGAGTTTAGTGGTGTAAGTGGTGGAACTTTATTAGGTGGAGGAACCCATTGGTTTATTCAGACAGACCTTATTAACAGATCCAGTTGCTAGGCGGTGAGAGTTAAATGGTAAATTATTTGTTGTCAGTACATTTTACGTAAATTTTGTTATTCCAAAGGGTTAAAATTTACTTGAATACATGCTATTATCAAACTTACATTTCATAAGGTTCTTAATTATACCGTTGTTTGAGCTAATCAATTTAGTTTTTAAAGAATAAACAGCTTTTCTGATCACGGAGTCTAGGTTATATATTGCTCTACTGACAAAGGCTTCAGAGGCGCTCCATCGCCTGTTCAGCCCAAAAATATATCTGAGAGTATCATTATGAGCTATTTTAACATTGTCGTTCATTTTGATTGCTCTATTCCATAAGCTACAGCAAAAGATTGTAGTAAAAACTAATATTATTTCGGTTTTACAGTTTTTGAGCAGCCGGAGAAAAAGTATCATGTAGGCCTTTTGTACAATTCACCAGCCGAATATTTAATTTCAGGCTGCTCATCTATAATAGTTTGGTTATACTTTCTTCTGCTGGATAAAAGTGTAACCTTAATACCTTCTTGATTGAAAAGGGGTTAAAATTGATCCTTGGAATTAAACATTAAAACAATTACTATTATTATATATCTGCAGGTAACATGGTAGTATAAGGAACTTAAAGATTGCTTTGCATTATATAAGACCGAAAAAAAGAGAGAAACCCTTTGCGACTCCTCCGGGCCTTAGAGTTTTATGAATTCTTATTACGAGGCAGAATTCCCAACCTCTATCTACAAACTAATTACCAGAAAAATGCTGAGAAAATGCCTCACTCAACCTACAGGTTTAAGCGTATGCTCAACAAGGACAAGAGTGGACAAGTACTACAAAAACAACTAACAAAATAATGAATGCTAATTAGCTACCATCTTGTGAAGCAAAACTCAAGCCTCTTAAAAGAGCAAGAAATTTAGGGGTAGCGAGAGATGAGGTAGATGGAGAAGGTGGCAACCGGCTCAAAAGCAGCAAGCAAGTTCCCTCTGGAAGGAAAATCAGGCCTCAGCGTAAACGATCAGTTTTCGGGTAAACAAAGGCAGCTTTATTAATCAATCAAAAATAACAAAATGCATAGTAATATAATTTAGTACATATAGAAGTAATGCATTAGGAATAATAATAAAATTATAATAGGTTAAATAGTATAGGCTTACCCACTAATGTGGCTGTACGTAAATAAATTAAGTAGCACTAGATAGATATATATATATAGTAATATAAAGTAGGGTACTACTTCGTAGTTATAGGGAAACTCAAATTCCAGCAGAAAAATAAACAAAAGTAATGTGGGCAAGAGAAGAGCAATCTACTTCAATCAAGAACACAATGACAATTTATTTACTAAAATCTTTTATATGAATTCGGGGGTTTGAAGTAACACGGAAAGGTATATTTACCTGGATTTATTTATTATCTTAGGCTCATTTCCCTCGATGTCAATTAGAAAAAGATTTAGTATTAGAGGCATTGGGACTGATAAAGATCCGAGTCTTATCAACCTAAAGAAATTTAGAAGATTAAGTTTAGGACTTTTGTCCAAAAGGACGAAATGATTAGGGTCGTATCTTAATGTATTTAGGGCTTAATATTAGACTAGTACATAGTGGATTTCATGGTTTCTCTTTCTACGCCCCTTGATCATATGCATGAGAGTGCACTCTCACTCATTCATTTCCCATACATTCATCCCTCTCGCTCTCATCCCTACCTTCCTGCTTACTAATCTAATGCATGCACTAATACTAAACTCCTGAAGTCCGGCCTTATATCTTGAAAGGAATCTTTAGGTTCCTTATATACACGCAGCCTTCGAGAATTGAGTTAGATACACAGAGTCAACACTATTTACATTGATTTTTTATTATTATGTTTTTTACGAAAAACACATGGAATCAATCCCTGAGCAACCCTTTCTGCATTAGTCTTACGATGATTGTGTGCAAGTCGAGTTCGTTTTCCATAACTGCTACGAGCCTTGCCAACTCTAATTACTATCAAATTCCTATAATTATACCTACTATCATAGGAAATACCACCTTTAGGATCGCTTGTTCATTACGAATGACAATCTCGATATTTAGTGGTTCTTGTATCACTACGATATGATCATGAAACCCTCTCAATACATACATACATACATCACTACGATAGGCTCTTCTAAGGGTACTGGGATTTCCTTTAACTCCATAGAAGACTAAGCTACCTCCCAAACAGACTCCTCCTCTTCTCTATTAGACTCAGCTATCTCTTCAAAAGGTTCAATACTCCTCGGATTCTGATGATACTGAATGATGATTGATGTTCCAGTACTTGCTTCTTGAGATGAGTGAATGTAAGCTAACTAACTTGAGTGGCTGGGACCTAGTTAATAAACCTGATTCTTTAGTTGATAAGAAGTGAGATAAAGACGTATCTATAGCCTTGCACGTTCTCATTCTCCATGAGAACAACTTATCAAATAATTTTCCCTGAGAAACCGTGAAAAAGATAAGCTTAGCCGATAAAGGTAACATTTCTTAGCTTTCTCTGTATAATTTCTCGCTTGAAACAAAGTTTGGTGGTGTATACAACCGTAACGTGTCATCCTTAGATCTATTAAGCGATAAATTGTCAAAATTCAGCCCTAATACTGTGTACCAACATTGTAGAAGTAATTTACTATCGTCCACTGCATATTGAATTAATTCCTCTGCCATAGGTCTGACTCTCCGGTCTGCAAGTTGTCCCGTCTTGTCCATTTCCACATTGAGGATCTTCTTTACCATTGCTTTCAAACCAGTCTTATAATGTTCCGGTTTATAAAGTTGATGATATACTTCCTGAAAATCAATGACAGCTTGCGGATAGATCAAGAAATCCCTCTGTAAATCCTTGAGATCTCCCGTGTCGCAGAATAGCTTAATTATAGATGAACTTTCAAATATAGGGCCAAGCATAGTGTAGATTTCGGAGTAGAGCTTGATGCAGTCCACTATGTAGTTCGTCTCTCGATGTCCTTTCTATAAGGGTGTGACCAGGGCCTTGGGACAGCTTCATTGTTGATCTTAACACGGTAATTTAGGGACGCAAGGTTCAAAGTTTGTGGCAGAACTCTCGCTTTCCCAAAACGAAGTAAAGCCTCATTAACTCGTCGGTGGTAACTGGTAATTTCATTAGACTTCATTGTTTCTATGGAATGTTAAAATTCATCATTAAATAATAATTCCCAAATCACTAATTATTTATTTTAATTCAACCCGTATATATGTACAAAGTATAGGGTTTGAACTCAAAGAATACTTAATATTAATAACCTACTTGGCCTTATAATATAACTCTCTAATATTTTGGGACACTCGACATTCGATAATAGCAGTTAAAACTGAAAAAGGGGGAGTAACTATCAATTGGGGGGGAGTAAACACCGAATGAGGTAGAGTTACAGGAGAACCTGGGCTTCCTAACCTAACTGCATTTATTTGCGGTCTTAAAGGAGTGTACGGCTCTACCTGTTCTATCATTGGCTCTGCTAATGCCTGAATCTCTATCTCTGGACTCTTCTCTCTAACTATCGCTCTTCTTACTCTTTCAAAATCTATTCTCTTTCCTAACTTAATAATGGGTTCTGTCTCTTGTTCTGTCTAGCTAGTCTTACTCATCTACGTCTGTCTCTGCTGCTTCTTTCCCTTCTATCCCTAGCCTCAGAATTCATGTTTTTTGTGTCACTTTGATTGCCTTTGCAATCCTTTCCTACCTTTCTTTCTCTGATTTCCTAAAGAAATCCTCTTTCACTTGCTTGAGGGATCTCACTTGAAACAAAGATTCCCTGGGTGGAGAGAGAATGTATAAAGGTGCGGGGAATTCAAAAGTGGTCTTTTGAAGGGAGTTAGTCTCTGGAAGAGAGTGCGCCTGAACAAAATGCTGCGAGATGGCGTCAAAATCGCCCTTAGAGAGACCTAGCTCTGGAAACACATTTCCGACGTCTCTATCATAAATGGGAACAAAATTAGGCAACTCTACTACTGCTCTTCTATCTGTACTACAACCTAAACTATATAACGGATTGGCTCCTTATGGTCCTATTAGCGTGGCGGCTAACCTCTGACCTGGCCTTCGGTAAGGGATGAATTATGAGATGGACTATGAGATGGACTATGAGATGAAGATCT
>JAQFYM010002002.1:0-26846 GCA_034694785.1 Agrenia bidenticulata | reverse complement strand
GATTTAACATTTTTTTATGCTAGTCTAAAGCGCTTTCATTTTTTATATAATAAACTAAACATTAAAAAAGGCGTTTGAACTGTAAAATCATGGTCACAAAAACTACAAGGAACATAAGTTGCAAAAAAAATGCATCAAAAAATGGTTTGCGAATATTATATGCAGTACCTAATTGATAATACAAAAAAACTAAATAAACATTTAACCTTGCAAATCCCACTTATTTACGAAAAAAATCTAATAAAATTTTATTATCTTATACGAACTGTGTGTAAAGCCAGAGAAGGTGTCTGTTTTGTTCTTTATATGCCTCTATTCCTTTTACAAAATTTTTTTCTATTTTTTGACAAATGTATTTATCTAAAAATCAACAGAAAAGAATACCAGGCTGAACAAATACAATGATACGCAACCAATAGTCATTTGAATAGTAGGTTTTTTTTTCCATACTTATTTTTTGTAGTTTAAAAAATCCAAAGGTGACAAAATTGAGCTTAACGCATAAACTTATAAAATTAGAACCTAAAAGTATGGTTTGCTGCTTTTTTCGTTATTAAAAATATTTTTTTTATAAATATTACATTTTTAGCATAGGTTTTTGTTAGTTATTATGTAATGTTTTTCTATAGTACGCGGCTTCTTTCTAATTCTTAGGCCCTTTTAAAATAAACGGCGAAAAGTTTTTTGCCCGCATTAAAAAAGTTTACTAACTACAAAAAAAAAAATATTTCTGCATGGTGCTTGTCCATCTTACGTAAAAAAAGATTTTAGTTTTTTTAGATCTAATTGCCGTGTTTTACTAATTTTTATTGTTTAACACACAATATATATCCGAAAACTGTTATACATTTTTTTTGTTTTTTTTGCGGATTTTGGCTATTTTTTGAGCATTTTTTAGGCATTGGTTATATGTAAATTTTAAAAAATTGATACGAACGAACACATTAAATAATTATATTCATAATTTTCTTGCTGTGTTTTTATGGATTGATTTTGTGTCCCCAAAACTAGAATAATATAGTATTTGGTGTTTTTGGGGAATTTTGGTCATTTTCCCCAAATTTCTTAGGCCTGGTAACAATGCATTTACCAAATTATACAAAATTTTTGTACAAAGAGTTCGTGTAAGTTATATACCCAGTTTCTCTTATGACCAAAATAATTTTATACTCAGTCTATATATCTGTTACAACTTTTTATAAATAGAAAAAATATATATATTGGCGCTTTCACCTATAATTTATATGTAAAACAAATTTTGTATATCTTAACTACCACTAAGATTTAAAACGTGCCACTGATTCTTATAGTAAATTTTTTTTGGTTTTATAGTATATTTGATATTCAATAATGTTTTTTTTTCTAATTAGGCATGATAATACTTTGCATTTTGTTTTCATTGTAAAGTTTTGCTCACAATAACCTATGCAAACGGTAACATGTACATATTCGGCTATGTACAATATACATAGCATTAACTGTAAAAACCTATACAGGTATAAAAAACAGTAAGTGTATTGTAAGTAGAGAGATGTATGCAAAACACGTAAATACACACAGTTAGATTTTTTGCAAACAATCAGAGTACAATCAAAAGTTTCTAAAAATATTTTAAAATTATCTGTAAAATTATTTACATGGTTTTTTTTTGTTTCTTTTTAAAAAAAGCATTAGAATAAAAGCCGTAAAAATCGTGCATTTTGAAGTTTTGTTTAATTCGTTTACTTCTCTTACTAACGTTGCCTTATAAAACAGATAAAACCCATGATAGACTTATTTTCTTGTATGAAAAGTTTTTTTTTATTGGAAAATTTTATTAATGTTAAATACTTTTTTATAAATGAAATTGCTAATGTCGCTGCAAAAAAGACAATGTTACGGGCAAATAGTAATTAAATGCAATTTCACGAAAAATTGCACGCTGAGAGGAACAGGTACATAGCATAATATCTTATATTGCTGTAGAGCTAGTTTAAAAATAGGCAAAAAAAAGTGAATTGTTGTATAGAAAGCTTCTGGCATAAACGACTATGCAAACCATGCAACACAACCTGATATCTATATCTCTTATGTGCAAAACATATATTATCTAAGGAAAAAGCTCATTGAACCGTTTTACATACTTTTGTACGATTATCTTTTTTGGGCAATTTAAATTTGTACAAAAACTGGAGTAAAAATTATGTATACTCATGTATAACTGTTTTAAAACTTACTACATCATAAATTCCTAATTTAATAATCAAATAATCAAATATAGAAACAGATCATGGCTAAGTTAAAGAAATAAAAATAACAAAGGGGCCGTAAAAAAACGTAACAACGTATATGTGTATTAATTTCACCCTATTTAAGATGTGAGTTTAAGTATGGGTATTCAAAAAAGGTCACTATTACTCGTTTTTAACAGTGTGTAGTTGTTGTTATTTCTAGTTTTTATTATTGCTTTTTATACACAAGTACGACATTTTCTAACAATAGATTAGCTATGAGTACATTTTTAAAGGCACTGCTTTCTTAAATAGATATAACAGTCAATGACAGGATTTACTGACAGTAATAGCATTTAGATTGTAGTTTTGTATCCTGTTTTTTCATAAAAGCACATGGACACAAAAACTATATTGTGATGAGCACATATTATGCAATTTTTGGGTAGTGTACTAAATAACCACACAATTTCGTTTTTCGCCATTCATACTGAGATACTGTAAACTAAAAACACAAGGGTACTATCAAAAGATGCTTTTATACAAAGAAAAACCGATTTTTTGTACTTTTGTATTTTGATGTGTTACTTTGTATATGGGGTAAAGTTATATGTGTCACTGCTGAATTTTTCTTTGTAAAAACCATTGTACATGTTACTATTATATGAATTCTTTCTTTTTTCAAAGCATTAAAATTTTGATTTTAATGCAAATATCACTAATCAAACTCAAGATCACAACACGATTAAAATTAAATGCAAATATTTTTTTATCAATTACAAAATAAATTGTAAATCATACAATATCAATTCGAAATTTTTAGAATTTTTATTTGCCATAACGTATGCGCAAAATTTTAGTTTTTCCAGCTGTTTCGGTTGCACGTGAAATTTATTTTTTAAAACCCTAGATGCAATAACAAGCGGATACATGAAAAACGTTTCCGTACGTTTATATAACCCATCAGTGTTATCTGGCGTCAAAATGTTTTGACGAAGCATACCACTATGATTCAAATTAATATTTTTTGTTTTTTATCCGTGAAAGGTCTATTAAATTAAAGATCGTTTGCTTTTTATGTCATTGTTGTAATAGCATTAAACAATGATTACAATGTTGGGTATTTTTTTTCATGGTCAAAGGATTTCACATGCATTCGATTTGTTGTCAGTAAAAATTAATCTTTGATAAAACCGTTTACCTTTGATAAAAATTTTTACATGCAAGCAAAATATCTACGGAAAAATCCATGGTAAAATATTTTTTATTGTTATCATATGCACGTCTTTTTTTACCATGGTAAAAATAAAATCTAATAGGCAATGGTATGAGTTTTAGGGCACAAACTATAATTTTTTCTACCATTGTAAAATTTACACGCAATCTGTAAAAAAAATTTATATGTGTCTGTATTAGCGATCTTACAATCACTTCGACATAGTTGCATGATATAGTTGCCTTTCTTACAGATAAAAGCCTTCTTCCCGTTTTAATTATTAGTTCGTTAATAAGCAAAATTCTTTTTTATGTGGATAAATAGTTTTTTGCCGGAACAGCAAAAACACGTCATACTTTTTTACTTTCGTTAATTTTTTCTATCATGTTAATTTAGTTTCAACTGAGAAAAACAATTTAAATATATAACTAATGTTATAATGAGCACCCAGACTAAAAAATTGGGCACATTTTGCATGCAAAGGGTTACTTGTTCGTATAAAAAATTTAGAAGGCAAATAAAAGGCGTTTGTCGCCAAGTTGGAAGGTTTATTCTAGGAAAAAATATATACGTGCGATAAAGTTGTGGAAGCCTTTGGTACACAAAATAATCACACGTATGCAGTTGCACACGTAGTTTGTAAAGCGTAAACTTTTTTTTATGGGTGACAATTTCTTTTTTTGACGTTTTTTTATAAGGTATAATGAAACAAATATAACGATATAAATTGAAAATAAAATTCTATTCCTGCATTCTTATAGCACTGGCCTCTGTAAACAAGCTCTAGATTAACAGTTTAAGACATCAAAATTGAATATGGGGTGTAAAATTTTATAAAAATTGTCATTAAAAAATAATTACTATTTAATAAAGGCAATTTTAGATTAGATTGTTAGTTAAGCATCCTTTTCGTATGCAATTTGCCCGTTCATACGCACCTTACGTGTATGTTATTAAAGATCGCAAAAAAGCAAGCTTCGTATATTTTTTTGGTGGCTGAAAGAATTCTCTGGTGACAAAAGTATATCAATTGAAGTGCAAACGTTTGTAAACGTATTGAAAAAACATGTTCAAGTATGCATGTCATTGTGATAGGTTCAGGAGTGTAATGTTATTGTTAATTTACTTACATAAAAGGCATAAAATAAGTAAAATACGGCATTTTTCTGCAAAACGGTTGCCGGGTTATGTTCAAAGCTAGAACGTACTTAATATAAAAAGCCGCAAATAAAGTAAACATGTTTTGCATGGAATTTTTTTGGTTCCTTTTTTTCAATAAACCAAAAAATACTTTATGTAATAAGTATATACAACAAAAAGATGTAAAAAATTTGCATTGTGTAGTGTTTTACTACATACGCGTTTTTGAATTGTACAAAACCTGACATTAAAGTCTATAAATTAGAATCTATGTGCTTATAAGACGTAACTTTTTTAGTAACTCTGTTTTTCGATTTATAGAACAATCATTACAGTTTTTTACTCAGAAAAAAAAATTCTAAGACAAGATCATAACAGTATTTTAGGCATTTGTTTTAGGTTTTCTACATTTTTTTGAATTTGCTGATCCGAAAGAGTTTAGGTCCTGTATTATATATACATGAATGCGCAAATATGTTGTTTTAATTTTTACTATTCATATCTCTTAATAGAGTTCTTTTAGTTAAAAAAAGTTTAGAGACTGATTTTTTGTTCAACAAAGGGTTTCTATAAAACTTGATTAGGATGAAAACTATTTTTAAAAACACTTGAAGTTTTTTCCCGGCAGTAAAACGTTAGATAAAATTTTTTGGTCTAAAAAACTGATTTGATACGTCCGTGCGTTTTTAAAGGTTATAATTCTTTGTACTAATTTATAAAATAAGGTGTTTTTGACTGACGGTGATTTTTTAAAAAAGATAAAGGTTGTCTGTCAAGGAAGTCTCTTTAGCAAAAATACCCGTAAATTAAATTTATATACTATAAAAAACCAAAAGCGTTTTTAAAGTACACTTTATCGAATTCAAACCACATTTAACGTAACTTTTGGTAATGGGAAGGATGCCAGGCAACAACTCTTTGTAGATGAGTTCCTAAAATTGCTCTATCTTGTTTTTTGACATAGTTTTTCTATTGCGAAAAATATGTTTTGGAATGAAAATGAAAATATAATTACTATAAGAAATTTTCTTCCTGCGCCTTGGTTTTTAAAAGCTTCTGTTTTTTTTAAACTTTTACATATAAGACTTGCCCCAAGATTGGATAATAATTTTCATTTTAAGATTATAACATTTATATAAAAAAATTTTTAAAAATGTTTTAAATGTGCTTTTTTGTCAATTTGAAATATAAAATGATTTTTAAAAACAGTTTGGGGTTTATTAAATACAAAAACATATCGATGTCTATAAAGACATTACACCTGTTTATTTTCTGATTCATTTTGTGAACGTATAATTTCGTAGTTTTTTTTTCTTATAAAGACATTTATTTTGTTTTTTATAATAAAAAAAAACGTTTTTATATCCCTATAGTAAAATGCAGCAGGTAAGAAATAGTTTACTTTTGTTTATATGGATACTTACCCCGGGTTGTAGCTTAGAAATCAAATAAACGGCTTAGTGTGCAAAACACTTTTAAAAGAAACACAATGTTTAGCAGTTGTATTGAAAAAAACCAGCTTTAAAAAAAAGACAGCTAATTTATTTTAATTTGTAGAAGAAAAACGCTACTAAAAAATACGTCATTTATATGCATTTATTTGTCAGATTTTAATTATACATAACAAGTGTATAACTCATGCAATTATTTGAATTTTAACAAAGTCTTACAAGCAAAAAAAGACACGGCCTGCAAAATTTATAAGATAAAAAAACAAAAAAAGTGAATGCCAGTAACCTTAAAATTATTGACAAATCCGTTGATAATCTTGAAACAACATAAAATAAATTTTAATGTAAACTTAGAGTTAAAAGTCAGTATTTTTGTATCAGCATAGAAAATTTGCGGGTTATTTAAGACATATAAACACATAATAAATGTCTTCTTCATGTCTATGTAGAAGTATGTCAACTTGTTTATGTAACAATGTGGTTGACATGTACTGTCATAATACTTGCAAGGTCTTTGAATCCTTGTATTAGTATCCTCTTGCTTATCATAAAGGCCTTTACAAAAGTGCATTTTAAACTAAGTATAATGGCAGATAAAGGCTTAAATATATATGCCACGGTTATCTGTAGTATCAAAAAATATACATTCACAAAGAATATTTATTATGATATGAACAAATATAGTTGACGTTAGAAAGATCATCTGTAAATATATATGCAACCTTACTTCCACATGCAGTCCGGTTAAAATACAATGTCACTGTAGATGTGTATAAAACTAAAAAAACGCACAAACTGCAAGAACTACACTATATAATATACAAAATCTTGCATATTCTGCAAAAAAAACGGCAATTGGAAATATATGATACATTTCTATTTGTAGAAAAATATAATATCTTAAATCTTACATGTTTGCAGTATTTGATGCTCTTTTTTTTTATTTATGAATTTTTTGTTTGTATGTGTGTTATTTTTATTCGTTTAAAATGCATCTTTTTTCGGAGCCTTATTTATCTTTTTGTTATAAAGATGAGGATTAATATATAAAGCAAGGTTATTTTTTACCTTAAGGAGCAAAAAAGGTTTAGAAAACCGTACTTATAAATAGACAAAATAAAAAAATTGTTTTAGAAAAACCTTTAGTTTTTAAGGACTGCGGATTTGCAGTTATTTTCCTGTAGTGAAGTACTAACAAAACAAAAAAAAAATACATTTTACAAATTATTGAACAATACACGAAATGCAAAAACGATTTTTACTTTGCTTTTGGTGCTTTAACTTGTATAAATACGCAAAAAATACTAAAAAACGTTTTTGGTAAGAATTTTTGTACAAACACACAGTATAAATATTTTTTCTGTGAATTAGGATTTTTAACAAATTCTCTAGTGTTTTTTTAGCCAAAAAAGTTTCTCAAAAACCAAAAAAAAATCCCGCTTCTAGATAACTTAAAAATCTTGTATTTTTAAGTTCTAATACAATCAATACTGTATATTTTTATATTGGTGTGTGCAACTCGCGTTTTTGACCAAAATCTTAGAATTAAAATGAAAAAAGACTCTAAATAATAAAAAAAAGATATTGTTTTTATTATTTTGTACATAAATGACATGCATAAAAAATGTAACATTATTTGAAAAAAAATTATATCTTAAAAATACTGTTTTTAAAAAAATTGTAATTTCGATGATATAAAAAACGTACTACTATAATTAAACATTTTATTTATTTCTCGCAATTAATTATTAGTGAAAAGGTATACGACTGCACATGGGTGCCAAGCTGCTTATAAAAAACGCGCTGCATATAAGTGAGAAGCTATTCTTAGGTGTCGCGGTCGCGCATGACGCCATTTTTTCGCATAAAACCCTCGCGTAGAATAGCATTTATAATGTTGTTCAAAATACACTTAGGTAATAGGGTGATGCACATACAAAAGACTATTATCAATTGCATAATACCTGGTGTTTCACATTCCAAAAAAAGTAACTGAAATAATAAAACCAATTCCAAATATAGGAGATATATTATAAACGCCAATATAACACTATGATGTACGATTACATAAGGTATAAAACGATACTGAAATATACTAGAATTATAGTTTTCCAGAACAAAAATTTAACAGTTAAATAGGCATAAACGTACTTTATGTGTACTGAAAAAGCTGCCCAATTATACTTGATTTTCTTGCGTATGTTGAGTTGAGAGTACAATTTGTGGCATTTTATCACATAAATATTCAGTCTAACACAAAAATTTTAGACCAAATTTTGTCAGACAAAAAAAATGTTGTAACCCTTCGTTAAGTAACAGATAAGTAAATGTATGTTTAAAACAACTCATTTGTAGTTTCTCGCTACCAATTCTTTTTAAATCACTTTTTTTAACAAGAAGTTTTTTCGAAAATCTTTTTTTTTTAGACACTAACTCTGATTAAAAAAATGTTATATTTAAAAAGTCGATGTTGTAGGCTCTTATTAGGAATTTTAAGTTCCTATAACAGTTTGTAAATTCAAAAACATTCGCTCTTTCCTTACAAATTTATTTTAGGATTCAGAAAAAATTTACCACAAATGTTTATACAACAAAAAAGTATGTGAAGTGTCTAAGATCAATCTAAAATACTTTTTAAATTGTATTTTGGTGCCAAATGCAATAAAACACTTTTTTTTACGTTGTTTTGTTAATTTAAGGTTTTTTTTTATATCCATATATATTCTTATCTTAGTCATATTTACTAGATATTGCAATATACAATGACCCGTGTACCCGGGTACGTAAAGTGTTTACAGACTCCGACATGCACCTACAAGGATATTTCTACCGGTGTACCCTGGTGTAAAAATGACTGTAAAAACTTGTTTTGTAGCGTCATAAAACTAGTAAAATATTTCGTTTTACGTTTTACGTTCGATTTTTTGTTTTTTTACAAGCAGTATGCCAAGGTTGTTTACATAGAGCATCGTTATTTGTGATATCGCATATTTTAAGTATCATAATACATTTTTAGGCTACAATTAAAATATGTAGTAAAAATATACAGTATTTTTGACAGAATTATTATGTTTAACACAAAAATAACTATATGATGGCAACTAAAGCTTCGATACGTATATACAGACCTTCTTCTTGCAGGATTATACCCAAAAAGCCCCAAAAAACTTATTTTAGGGAAAAACAGGCCCAGTTTTATGCTTCTTAATTTAGGATTTTTGAGGTATAATTTAAAATTATGTAAAAAAAAATTAAAAACCCACATATAAAATAAAAAACTATTTAAATTATTTAAGTTTTTCTGTTGTCATGTTTTATAATTTATTGCACCATTACCATTTCTTTTGAACAAAACAAGTTGCAAAAATCTAGAGCTACTAGAATACTTAAAACCGAAAATAAAAAACCATGTATTGATTTAATACGGAGATAACGCTTTTAAGCAGTTTAGATACCAAATATATGCATCGTTGCTAAGAAAATTTTAGTAAAGCCAGCAGGTAAAGAAAACTTAAACCTTTGCTTATCTGTTAACTCTACCTCAGTAATATTTTACTGCATTACATACTAGTGCCAGAAAGTATTTCGTGTGAAATACGTGCAAATCAAAAGACTAAATGTTTTGCCTTCATAATATACAAAATGCATTATAGTATTTCTACACTAGAGGTAAAAATATTTATTATATATAAATGCAACCCATTATCAAAAAAAAAACTCTTTTTTGTTAAGTTTCTGACATTAAATTATGTTTTTTTGGCTTTATTGCGGTTCAAAATTACCATCTACACAT
Source organism: Agrenia bidenticulata (assembly GCA_034694785.1). Classification (NCBI taxonomy): domain Eukaryota; kingdom Metazoa; phylum Arthropoda; class Collembola; order Entomobryomorpha; family Isotomidae; genus Agrenia; species Agrenia bidenticulata. The sequence continues at coordinate 17,036 of JAQFYM010002002.1, read as the reverse complement.
TATGCTACGTAAGCATATCATATGACCCTGTAAATAGTGCTTGGTCTTGTAATGATTATTATTTTTGATTATTGTTGTATTGCACCTTTTCCCGCTATTAAGTCAACATTTCCCATCTAAATTGCAACATTTTTTTAAAACGCCTAAAAAGGTGGATTTTTCTTATTTATATCTAAATATTTCCCGTTTACAATGCAACTTTTACGTAATACTGACCAAAAAACAAAAATCTAATTATAAAAAGTATTATGTAATACATTATTCATCTTTGATTCATTCATTTTTTAAGCATCTTACAATTATTTCCATTATGTTCCTATAATAATTAGTGCGATGTGGTATTAATATCCACTAAACAGATCATTCCATAAGTTTAGCATTCCGTGTTTCAGGTTTAGATCCGGATGATTTAGCGATTGTTTTCGGGCCAATATTATCTAATCATCACAGATTTTATTATAGGAACACGATGGAAATGAATTGTAAGATGCTTTCACAATGCAGGAAAAGAAGATGAATAATTAAATAAACATCTTTATGTTAATTATATTTTTGTTTTAGGGTCAGTATTTCTAAAAAATGCATTTTTAATATTAATATTGCAATATAAATGGAAAATTTTGCAATATAAATGGGAAAATTCCTTCTTTTTAGGGGTTTCAAAAATAATGTTGCAATTTAAATGGGAAATGTAGCATTAATGGCGGGAAACGGTGTATACGTAAATTTTTTTGCAAATATGTACAGCAACCTGTACTAGCTATTTAAAAATGTGTATTACTTTTTCGATTATTCTATATATAATCAAAAATCGTATATATGGCATTTTGTGATTTCCTGTAGCATTTAAAGATAAAAAAAAGAAATTTTTCGTAATTTTAATTTTATTTTTATTTTTATTTTTATTTTTATTTTTATTTTTTCTAAAATAAGAAATTCTTATTTTGGGATTTTATGGATTTTTTACCATAAAATCCTAAAATAAGAAGGCCTGCGTATACATATGACATTTTGTCAACGAACCGGTAAAAATAGGGTTTAACTAATCAATGCTTCTATTATCAACAAAGTGGTAGTACTCACGTTGCAACGCACTATATTGTTGCTATTTTTTGTTCATTGTTGCCTAGTAATAACTGCCAGTATATCAATCTTTGTCTTTCTTATATGTTTTTAATGCTTTAATTATTGAATTTGGCTAGCAAATTAGAATAAAATAGAAAAAAATACAGCTCTTATCTTCTTACGCGTTGATTACATGTTTATACGTGCAAAAATGCACATCATCACAGATGTTAGAAACTAAAAAATACTATGCAAATATAGTTTCGACATTTTAGGCGAATCTGGATCTAGAAGAAACATTTTTTTGTTAGTTTTTTTTGTGTCAAAAAAACTATTGAATCTAGATTTACCCAAAAATAAACGGTTTCGTAAGAATAAATTTTTTGTAAAGACATCATTTTTTTGTTCTTTAAAACTTTTGTACCAGATAATAAGCCACTAGTCCTTACGTCAGTGATTCTAATAAATAATATTTTTTTGAACCTTTATTTCGATCATAGTCAGTAATTGAACTCATAGGAAATTCAATAAGCTGAAACATATTGATATTAAAAACAAAATAGCAAACACAATAGATTAAAGACCGCATTTACTAGCCGAAATATACAGTTCCTAATTTCCTTTTGGGATGTCTCCGTATTTTATATGTAATACACAAGAAATGAGTTGAAAAGGTAGTTGGCACACACGGGGCGTAAAAAAGAGATGATTAGATTTGGTGCATGTTTTTGTGCTTTCTTTGTGGTTTATTTATGTATAATTGTCATTAATTTTTAATATAGATGTTATCAAATAGTAACAGAAGGCATCATATAAATGTAAACTACAACACACAATAAATCTGTAACTAAAGATGGACAATAAAATAAATTAAACAACAATATAAGCGTAGTTGAAAGTGATATATTCTTGTATAAAATCATTACAGTGATTCAAAAATCAGTGAATTTAAAATAAAAAATTTATAATCAAAATTTTTGAGTTTTTTATTGATAGTGAAGTCGTATTTTAAAATAGATTTGTCGCATTAAAACCTCAGATTTGTAATTTTTGCTCTTTTTATAGATTTAGGGGTATTCATTTTTTTAACACCAGCTTCACAAAGATAGCTGGCACCAAACTTCACCAAAATAAATAGAGCCTTATCTAGAAAACTTGGGAATTTAATATATTTTTTATACAAAATTCATCCTTGTCTTGAGTTAAAAACATTTCTTTTCAAGGCAGGGTTATGTATTATTTATTAAGTTTGAGCTTCATATTCAAAGAAAAATCTGTAGTAGAGTATGTATATTTTGCAAATGACCAACAGTTTTTTTCTTTTTTGGTCACATAATTGGAAACCTAGTAATTAAATTTTATACTAAATTAATTAATATCATATAAATTTCTTTGTTAAAATTATCATATGAGCCATATGAACTGTAAGTATTAAACATAGACCAATCTTTAATGTGTGTAATATTTCAAATATAAATGTTTAGTTTGTCCAAAAAATTTGGCAATCTAATCTTTCAGGTAACTTATATCTCGATTACCACCTTGCAGGAAGTAATTTTTTCAATTTTTATCTAGAAGAATCACACAGGAACCATATTTTCCCAATTTATAAAATTTTACGAAATCCAATGAAGATATCATATTTTCAACTACGCAAAATTCACAAAAAAAAATTCTTTGTACAAAACTTTCTTATTATTACAGTTCCTGCACTAAGCCACTTTACCGAATTATAATCTATTACTTTGAGTTGATTTTCTATACCATAACTTCAAATAATATCCGTAAATATTCGATTTTTGAACGGGCTTTTCCTTATATATTTTTCAAGAAAATTATACTCATTAAATGCCAATTTAAATATTGAACTAAGCCATTGTGGTGTATCAACGAAACTCTGAATAAGGCATCTTGAATCAATTATGTCTGGTTTCATTTATCTCATTCCTAGTACTAGTCTAGATTTCGAGCCTGTCATACATGCTCCGTTATCGGTACAGATATTTAAGAGGAATTAAATGGTAATGTAATACTAATAAAATATTATGGTAAATCTTATATATATCAGAAGCCCCAAATTTTTCTGTTAATTCTTTTATAAATATTTAATCTTAACAAATTCTGATATTTAACATGTATCTTACGTTACATATCAATTGGGATTTATTGGCATCATCTGACGATCCATCATGTTAAATTAAAAAATATTTTGAATTCTATTTTTTCGAAAAAAGTCGGTTCTCAATATCTTTGGATAAAAAGCAAATTCCATTTATAATTGAATTATTTGAAAAGGCAAATTTACTTATATCATGAGATTACGTTACCCCGGATGAAAAATTTTCCCGAGGCCACTCATATCGATTTCTCAAAACCCCGGGGCCCCGGAGTTACGCCTGATTTTAGGGGGTCTTACCCCGGCGGGGACAAATTTTTAGAGAAAAAAGAAAATGTCATATATAAAGTACAAAGCCAGCATCTAATCACCAATTGTGTAAATAACAGATTAATAAATAAAACGCGTAGGTAATAGTTCTAGAGTATCAAGCAATTTTTTTTAGTTCGTATTTATTTTTTTATATATAAGGGGATTCTATCGTATACACAATCACGTAGTAATTTTCGTTAAGAGGCCATTTTTAGTACTTAATATGTTTTAAAATGTAACTTAATTTTTTAACCAAATAACATGGTCTTCATTCTACCTCCGTAGCTATAGGTATGGCTTGCTAAAAGCCTGTTTGGAAGACTTCGATATAGGTTAAAAGTTTAGAAACATTCCAATAATTAAACAAAAACCACATATATTTTGTCCGGTGTACACAACTCTGTTAATAGCAAACTTGAGGATTTTTGCTGTTTAAAAAAACAAACAAACAAACAAACAAACAAACAAACTACAAAAATAAACAAAAAACCGGTTGCATTCTAAAATGGTGTTTAAAATTATGATGAGCATATGTAAACAGTGCAGCATATCTATCTGAACGATTCTGTGAACATATAGAATTACTCTTTACATGCACAATTCTGACTTCTTCAAAAAACATTTTGAATCACTTTTAATTTGTGCAGCTTATGCCTATTTTTGCACATTTCTTGCATTTTGTAGTGTTTCTATGTTTAGGCAACAATATTATTACAGTGTAAATTTTTAGTTGCCAGAGTATATTAAACAGGCTTAATAGCCCGTAAGCAAACTCGTTATTTATTATGTTGTTAGTTAATACTTAGAAAACAAGTTTAAAACAGAGTTTACTTCAATATCAATGCGTTAATACTGATTTTTAATAAAAAACGAGTTCTGCGTAATACCAGTAGATTTTTGATTTTTGACACCATGTTGGTACATACCTAACAATATGAAATTGTTTCCCATAATTTTCTACGATAAAATGGTTCAATTAGCGGGCAGTTTATGTTAAATAATAACGTAATAGAAACAAAAATAAATCAAGTTTCAAAAAATTATTCATCATGTAATTTATTTTTTTTTACATATTGCGCTTTTGCATGTACTATACACAAGTTTTGTGGTCCATAATTTGTGTAATATGTAATCAAACATACAAAGTCTATAATTAAATAGACATTTTTTTAAATTAAAAGATTTTTATACCCGTTTTTTCTCGTTTAAATTTTGTCGTAATACGAAAAAATGCTTACGGTATTTTTAATGTCAGTTAACATACGAACAGGATTAAATATACATAAAAATCTGTCGTAAAACTATATGTGGTTTATCATGTTTGAGATTTTGAAAAACAACAGTTGCTGAAAAATATTTCAGCGGCCGGTTTTTAGCATAAAATCGCCTGCTACATTCGTTGCCAGAAAGTTACATATGTACATTGGGTTGCTTTTAATCTATATAACAACAAAAACTCGTATAATATTAAAAGAAAAGATTCGGGTAAATTTCTCTGTGGTTTTACTTCAGTTATATAGCCAAAATGTTTGTATGGTAAGAAATTTGCATTTTAATACGAAATTAAGGTTTTAAGCAACTTTTTGTGTATGGCCTGCATTCATTTTACATTGAGTATTTTAAAAATGCAAATTCAGTATTTTATATTCGTAATATGCGTTAAACAAGCATATTAGTACTTTTACATAAAAAAATTAAAGAGCAGATCAAAAAAATAATAAAACTAGAAATGTAACAAAAAATGTATTGTACCACGATCAAAACATTTTTAAGTTGTAAACCTTTCTTATGGACTTCTCAATGAAATACTCATTTATTATATATGCTTGATACAAATCGCATGATAGTGACCTAAAAAAAGTACGGAATCGTTTACTTGTTCTTCTGCATCATTTTTAAAAAATAGGGTAGCCGCTTGAACAAAATGATTTTTTTTGTAGTAAAGAGTGTGCATTTTCAATAATTCTTTGCATAGACCAGGAAATCCGAATAGGGTTAGAAAGCGTCCGCCATTTATTTACAAATCCTCTTTATAATGGCCATATATGGTATGGTGCTTGTACGTCTGCTTATCGATAAAAATGTCAGTTGAATTGTATTTTGAGGGCATATTGTCCAATTCGTCAATATATTTATTATGTGGAGACAAATTATCTGTATTAAATGTAATTTATTTTTACCTTTATAACCGTTTAAGGCTTTTAAAAGACCATTAATAGTTTGGGTTAATGTTCATCATCCTCACAGGGCTAAAATTCACATATGATTTTATAGTAAAAAGATCAATCCAAATATAAAATGTAATCAGTAAACTACTTGGTGTCACAAAAAACAATTAAAAAATCTTTTTTGCTTTTTTAGCTTATGCTAGCATACATGCCAATCCTTGCGTTTCATTTCAGTATGCAAAAAAAATTGTTTTTTTTTTGTTTTCGTATGTTTTTGACTGCCTTTGTCCCGCATAGTTTGTGTTTGCATTGATTATTACTGTCAAATATAACAAAATAACTGGCACTTCTCTGAATTTAGGATGGTCATATAGGTTTTTTTGGCCGAGGTTGGTTTTAAATATTAAAAAATTTTGGATGAAGGCTTTCCCCATAATAGCCATATATCGTATGACCATAATGGCACGCGGTCATTATTTTTAAAACCCTCGCTTAGGACAGTCTAATTATTTGGTTTATTGATGGCCGTTTTTATGTTTGCATCGTAATTTCTGCTATTATCAGAGCGGATCTTACACCAGTTACACAACATATAGGCTGTATTTTTCTCATACGCCGACCCGGGGTTGTCGGGGCCCCACAAATCGTTTAAAAGATCATTTTTCCGCAAAACCCCGAAGCACCGCGGTTTTTAATTTCTAAGTATATCAATATAACATTTTTCGGAACCATATTTTACTCATATAATCCTAGAACTGTATCAATAATCGTCAGCCATGTGTTTAAAAGCCCTTTACTACAAATATGTTCATATACCTTGTTCTCAAATTTATGACGCTCCTTAAAATCTTGAGTTAATCGCATATTGGAATATCGTGATCAAAAACGATGAATGTTCTGTATTATTATTTAAATAATCTGTAAAAATATTCTCGTAATTCCAATTTTAAATTGGTAAATATTTTTTATTATGTAAAATGGTAGAATGTGCCAGTAGTTTTGTTCGGCATAAATAACTATTATCTAATTTTTTTTTTACATTTACGACATAAAGAAACTTTAAGAGTATCTTTAGTGGCGAAGTAGAATCCAAAGCTAAGATATTTATGTTGAAATTTTTCGATTTTTATAGGACGCACACTTGTTACATTAGCGCGTAATGGTATGCTTTACAGGGCAGGAGTTGGTTCTTTTTGTGGTGTTTTTGCAGTGTTTTTGTTTACATTCCATTTTGATTTCCTTGAACCCTGGGGGTCAAAAAATAAAGAAAAGGTTTAATTTTGGACCCGTTTAGAATCACTGCCTTACGTATTTCTTTTACAGTTTCTTTTGCATAGCTATTAGATCGTATCCAATGGAAAAAAGACAAACACTACATTAATGATAGCAATAAAAAAAGACATTAGAAAACAACCCAAAAAATGGTATGTTGTATCAGCGTAATTAAATAGGAATCAAGATCAATTTATTATAAGATACTTTAGAAAAACTTTAGTCTTGTAAATAAATCAACTAAAGACACCAAAATGTTTCAGTGAATCTTATAAATTGGGTTTAGTCATAGTAAAACATTACTTGATACTAGAATTTAAAAGCTTCCCTATTTTTAAACAAAAAGGGCAAATATTAGAAACATACTGGGTACTATTAAAAGTTTATCTAGAAGCATTTAAAATGTAAAAGTCAGTATATTTTGTATATCACAAATTGTTTTTCGGATTTACTTCGTTTTTTAAAACCAATTATAGGGAACTGAAACAATTGGATACCCTATATAAGGTTTGGTAATCACTATAGTTTTTAAAAAATTAGTGCAGATAAAAATCACGTAAAATCATAAATTTTTAGATTCTTATAATTTATTGTCGTATTTTTACTAATAAATGATTAAAGTCTAAAGACGGTATCTTAAATCAGTACTAATAGTAAAACTTGTGTTTTTAAAATACATTATGTATTGATCTAGTATAAAATTCTCCCTTTATAATATTTTTTGTCCGACAAAAAATAATCATATACTTTTACATATTATTAGACAATAAAAACTCGTTTTAAATATTTTATAAATCTTCCATAATTTCCACCGTTCATAAAACTTCCTACTAAACCATTAAAACATCCGGAAAATTCCCGTGAGGTTATGAATCTGTAAAACCTAACTTATTACAATATTAAATGATTTTGTTGCTTGGAATCCTATGTGAAAGTAATGAAAACACTCTAAAATACACTAATATATAAAATACTAAGAACTTTTTTTGCGAAAAATACAAAAATAAATCAACAGAATCCGCTGCTCACGTCTCTGCATAAATGACAATAAAAAAATATAAGGGTCGCCGCAAGAAAAAATAAAACTTTATTTAAATCAACAAGTTTAGATGACCAGATATGTAAAACTATATTTACAATGCGCATAATAAAAAGATCTTTGACATTTTTTAATTGTGGCGAACAAGCATTTTTTTTTATGCGCAGTGTATCATGGCTTTTGTTTTTTTTTTTGCGTTTTATTGATCGATTAATTTTTTTTTTTTCTATTTGACAAAAAAGCATAATAAATTTTTTAATTGTATGAGAGAAAAAATCGAAAAAGGTAAACTGATATAAATACAGATAAAGTGGTTTCTTTTTATCAAATTATCTGAAAAAAAAATGATTCTTTATAAAAAGTCAGATTCGGTAGTTTCTTTTTAATTTTTGGTGTGTATAATAAGAATAGTTTCTTGAATCCAGATTCGCCCTTAATTTCTTTTTATTAAAACAAATAGACATGGATTTTTACTATAGGACAAAACCCAAAAATCCATAATGATTTATTTAAGGCCTAAAGACTCATTTTTTGCTTCTTAATTGCGTTTTTTTGGTCTTTTACTTATAATTATGCATAAAAAGATACCAACTACTATTAGAAACAGAAAAATATATTATTTTATTACATTTACTCTTTTGTCACGCTTTATTTTTTATTACACGATTAAACCATCTTTTGATCAAACCGGCGGCATAACTATAGAGTGACTAGAATACTTTAGACCATGAAACAACAAAAAATCAAATAAAAAAGGAATAACGATTTCTTTACAGTGTTTCACATAATCTATGGATCGTTGATAAGACAATTTCGTCAAACCCAGAAGTTCAAGCAAGCTTTAGACCGTTGCGTAATTTTGCCCTCTAATTCGGTAAAATTTAAATGTGTTCAATAATGGTTCCCAAAAGTATTTTATGAAAAATACGTCAAAATTAAAAGATTAAAATTTTTACAATCATAATATACACAATGCATCATAGGCCGTGTATGATAATGTATCTACAGTATATTAGCCGCCCTAGCATACTGAAATAAATGCTATAGAATAAATTGCTTATTTTTAGTTTTTTTGTATTATTGTTTATCTATAGTATTTTTTATTTTAGCTGTAGAGTAAAAATACGTTTCATTTTTTTTTACTATAGATAATAATGCGTAGCTGTAGGATGTTTTTCTTGTGCAGCTACGCTGTGTATAAAAATATTACTATAAAAAGAAAATTATCTATAGATAAAAAACCAATAATAATTTACTTCACAGCTAAACTAAAAAAATCCAAAAAGTATTGTTTTAATGCATAGAAAAAATATCATCGCGCTCATATTATTTTTAAACTAGATTATGAAATATTTAAAATATATATGTTAAGTATATTAACCCAAAACCTCTTTTTTGTAAGTTTCTGACATTGAATTATGTTTTTTTATTTATTGCGGTTTTTAAATCGCCCTAATACTAAAAATGCCGTACAAAAAGCAAATCATATGACACTTACTAATTTACATAGCTCCGTGATGTCAGATATTTATGTATATTACTTTATTTTAAGTGCATTTTTTGCAAATATATACTCCAACCCGTACTAGCTGTGTAAAGACGTGTTTTACTGGGTTCGGGTATTTTTTTATATAATAAAAAAACTTCGTGTATGCATCATTTAAAACGTTCGTGTAATGACTAAAGTCAAAAAAAACGAATACCGTAATTTTTTTGTATTTTTCCATAAATAAGAAATTCTTTTTTTGAGATTTGGGATTTTTTACCATGAAATCCTACAATAAAAAGACCTGCAGATAGAAGTTGTTACAAAAACAGCCGTCAGGATTAATTAATTCTACAAGCAGTTTATATAGCATAAGTTCTAAAAACAAAAGTACTTTAGTTTTAAAAAGTAAACATAAGGGGCATACAAAAATACCCGAGTAAATCATTTGGGTTAAGGGGTATATAAATTCACCGCTTTGTCCCCCGGGTATTACAATCCCCAAATTTTTACATAGTTTGGTTATTTATTTTGTATATATTTTACTTTTTTTTTTTTTCTTTCTTTTTTTATTTTTTTTTTGTGTTCAATTTTGATTATAAGCCTAATTTTTTGTCATTTTCAGCATTTTTAAAGTTAGTTAACTTCGACCAATAGAATAACAGCGTTAATTTATATGTAAGTATGATGTTTTGGTTTTAAAGAACATTTTGTAGATAGTTATTTATTACTCTAAACATTCTAAAAAATTAGTGTTTCATTATATTTTCGAATTTTGATATTTTTTAACTAAGAGTGTATTTTTTTATATTAAAAATTCGTTATTTTTGCATTTTGCATTTTACATTTTTATTTTTTGGGTTTTTGAGTTTTCACTACGGTTTTTTTTCTCGTATAAAAAAACCTCTAATAAAGAATTTTGCCGGTTTTTACTGTGCAACCGTGCCTAAGGCATATGATTTAGTAAATGAAACTAAAACTAAACGTTTCTAGGGGATTTTCTACAGTTTAAATGGTTTTGTATAGTAAAATCTACAAATTGTCATTTAGATGAACCTTGTATTAGATCACCTCTTATTAAAATGCAAACTTTAAAATATATTTTTTGTAAAAAAAAGATAAAAAAGTGTTTCTTGCATTTTTTGTGTCTTTTAGAGGAAAAGTACTGTACATAGACAAAAATCAATTTTTTAGGCACATTTCAACCAAATACTCGGTTCGATGATGTAGAAAATTATAAAATTGCTCTAATTGTAGGGTTGGAATATATGGTTTAGGGTTCTAAATACTACATATGACACCGACATATTCAATTTTTGATTTGTATGTAATATTGTCTAGACAACGTTTAAGCATCATATTTTGCTTGACAATAGTATGATTAAAACAGTAACGACATATTTGCATTTATTATAGTCGAATTGCAATGCATTAGTCCTTGTTTAAGCATTATCGGCAAGTTGAAACTAAAAAATTTATATCTGCAACCATATTCGACAAATTTGCAATCAAATAAGATGAATTTCTATTTTTTTTTTTTTTGCAATTAGGTTAGTAAATTTTTATAAAAATAAAAAAATGTTGAAAAAATATGCTATAAAGGAATTTTTAAAACATAATGTTTTATATAAAAATTAAAGTGCAAATAACTAGATAGAAAACAACAGTTCGATTTGCGAATTCTACCAACGTGGAAAAAAAATAGTAGATACATGATAGTTTGCGGTAAAAAATATACTAAATAATGGTACATTTTAAGGCAAATAAATACCCGGGTGCAAATAAACTTGTTTTGAAAATAACTTTACTTTTAGTGCCTATTTACTCGATATATACCCGTTTTTTTACGCATTTTAAAAATACAATAAGCGTCTATGTAGCGCTTATTATATTATACCTTTTTTCGAATGGTATAATGTAGCTTATAGTTCGAATCTTTGTTAAACATCGTAAAAAATACTAAGAAACAGCATTTGATCTTTTTTTTATAAAAAAGCCCGTTTTTTCGTACGTTTTTAAGTATTGTTTTTGTTGTTTCTTGCACTAAACGGCTATGATCGGCTATATACCCGTACTGTACACACTATTTTTTTTGTTTTGTGCCGAATAAATGCAAGTACTTACAACAAATTGTTTTATTTATAAAACTTAAACAGTACACTTATTTTTATATATATTCCGCGCATATTATTCATAAAAACTTTGCACAAAATTACTTAAAGTAGTATAAAAGACGTATAATTTTTTACTTTATATGCAGCACTTTTTATATAAATAATAGTCAATAAGTTGCAAATTTACGTTGCACTGTTTTTTGTTTTGTTTTTCCTGCAATTTATCGCATGAAGTATTCGTAAAATATGTTTTTGCTGTAAAATTTTTTAATCGTATGTATACTATGCTACAAAATAGTGTTCAGGGATAAATGCAATTTAAAATTATGCTTGCTTATATTTGCAAAAATAAATACAAGAAAACTATAATTAAGTGCACAGTATAGAAGAAATATTTTTTTGCACATGCCTTATATAAAAAAGTTTACTTATAAACATGATCGTATAATTGTCAGAATAAACAAATATTATTTCCATAAGCGTTGTAATATTTACTTGGTTTTATTCGTTACAAAACAAGATATAGAAACTTTTGAATAATAAAACCTATTTCCAATCTTTTGTTTTTGTGGTGTATACCAAAAAAAATTATGTGCTGTTGCGAAGAAACGTATAATCATTTTTTTCTCGGTTTTCAGGTTTGCATTTGTATTTATATATGTATTTTAACTATTTAAAGCATAAATGGCCGATTAGGACTATATGAAACATACATATATTTATTATTAAGCTTTTGTTTTGCGGTTGAAATACGTTAACATGCTGTTTATTTATTTTGCCTTGTACAAAACTTCATATTTTACTTCATATTTTGTTTTAATGCTTTTTGGTTTGTTTTTTTTTTGCAATTTCTGTACTCTAAAAACATACCGGCTATAACCGGGTAAACCCAATGCGATAAACACAGTTTAAACACGTAGAAAAGTTAACCGATTACCCGCGGTAAAAACATCCAGTACATATCTGCAAAACAGACACTACTAGGCGCGTTTTTTTGCAGAAGAAGGTTTACAATAAGATCCACAGTTGCTCAAAGCGTCATATATTTACTTTTTTTTAGTCTTGTTGAAAATTGTGCTTACTTTGAATTACCTTTTGTAAACTTATATAATAGTTCAATCAAGATTTACTGATTTTTGCTGTAAAAAATTGTATAAAAAAATTTAATTTTTTTTTTGTAAAATTGTGAGGATTAATTGCAAACAAGGAAACTATTGAACCCAAGTTTTTGCGTATATACTTGCAAATTTGTCAATAATGATTGCAAATATGACGTTATGGGTCATAACTTGACAATAATACTTGCAAAAACGTTCAAATGATTGCAGTTTGTTTTTCTTAAATGCAAATATGTCGTCATTTTTTGCGAATTGAAGATGTAAAATAAAAGTATGACGCAATTAAGCACGACTAGACTGCTCTGGTTACAATTCGGCGTTACAATTATTATCATGACTATATTGTTGTGAAAGTGACGATATAGAACGAAATCAATTACAATAATAATTTTGCTAAAAATTAAATGGCTTTTTTACACTTTTTTCGCTGTTTACGATACTTCTGCATTACAAAGAGTGCTGAAAAACAGAATTTTAAGTAATTTAAATAAATAGTATAATAATCCAAAATTTAGTAAACCAGCTTATCTAAATTTGCTACGAAAAGAAGTTGTTATAAAAAAATAGGTTGAAATTTTGAGATATAACAAGAATATAAACACGTGGTTACGAAAAATTCTATATTACATCAATCATAAATTTACAGAAGAACAAAAAATAGTTAAAATTAACGCCCGATTTTTACAAAAAAGTAAAAAAAAAATGATAGTCACATAAAAAAATATACTAAAGGTGTAACAACTTTTGGTGTCAACTTTTTATGGATCACAGACAAAATATTTTTTTGACCGTTTTTACACAAAAATATTTGATGTTACGTATTTATTTTTGATAAAAGAAAAATGCTGTTAGATAATAAAAAAATCGCTTTATTTTGCGAGAGATTTAAGAGTTTTATAAAATTGTCTTTATTGATAAAAAATATTTCAAAAAAGACTTTTTCTTTGAAAAGTGGTTAACAAGGTTCTATTTTTGCTGTTAAAAAGCCTCTTAGAGTGACAAAATGTAGTAAAAAAATTAATTATAAACAAAAAAACGCGTTTATTTTGTTTTTCGACTATGTAATAGTGACAAAAAATATATAAGTGTTTTTAGTAAAAAAACTTTTATTTATGAAACTTGTAGTATAATGAAACAAAAAATCACGACCTTGTGTGTACATGGAATACAAAAAAAAATATATGTCACGTATAGGAAAAGCATGTTAAATCTTACAAATTTTTTCGATGCAACATGTATTATATTAAATACAACATTTATGAGGTTTAAATTATTTTGAATGGGATAAAATAGCAAAAAAAAATTGCCTTGTTACAATTTTTGTATATTTGGCATTTTATTTTGCGTTTTCTTATTGTTTTTTTTCGTATACCTGTTACCTTTTTTTGTATTTAGAAATTAGTATCACAGATTTTTTATAAGCTAAATTAGCGCATATATTTTTGATTAACTAATTAAATGTTTAGTTAGAACCATAGCCAGTATTGTGGCCATGAATTTTTTATGACCAGGGGCAGTCAGTTTGTACAGAAAAAGGTGTTAAAACACGATTTAAATCCTAAAAAACTTAATTATTATTTTTTGACTGTTTTTTGTTAAAAAATTTTTACTATTAGATTTTTTTATCATAAAATCTCTGCAAAAAAAAAGACCCCTCTGCCTTATATTCAGGCGCATTTTTTTCTATGGGGGCTCTAGCCCCCCTAGCTTCCAAGCCCCTATCCTACGCCGCTGCCAGTGGCATACGCAGGATTGTTTTATAACTACGCCAATTTTGTGTTTTTAGCAAAAATAAGTCTTTATCACACGAATTATAAGAAAATGGTAAACTTTTTTCTTAATGATTTTAGTCTAGATAGAGATAAACCCGTAAAAGCTCAAAAAAAGGTTCCCCTTAAATATAGGTGCTTTTTTTCGGCTAAGCGCGTATCCCTCTGCTAACCAATTGGGTCGGCAACTGCCAGAGCTTTTAGATTTTTTTGTTGTGAATTATCATGATGTTTCAGATCAAGAGTCAAATCCTACACATAAGGATGATTCGGCTCGTAATCATTTTACCAGGTGGATCCGACCCTTGATTCCTTTAACAGAGAGGATTTGACCCTTGAAGAAAAAAATTTAACAAAAAGATAAAAAATATAGCTAAAAACTAAAATATTGTTAATCACTAATTATAAACAAATGCTACTCATATAAAATGCGTATACGGCGCATTTTATGAACAACATAGGTTAAGGTTACGGTTTTGATTACGGTAAGGGTTAATTATAAGGTTATGGGTGACACGGGTTAGGTAAGGGTTACGTCTGGGGCTAGGATTACATTTTTGGTATAAAGTTTGTATGTTAAAAGTGTTTAGTTCGTGAAAGGGTGAATTTTAGTTAGGGTTGCTGTAAGATTTTGATTTATTTATACCACGAATTTTTTTTTTAATTTCAGACTGTTTTCTTATATTATTTTTTGCTGTATACCTCTTTTTACGTCGGGCAGGGTGAGTTGACCCTTAATCCTTGTCGTGGGGGATTTGACCCACGTTCATTCTAGTAAAGGGAACTTGATTATTGATCCCATTTAGGACGGGGTCACCCTTAAGTCGATGTTTCTATAGTATTGACATGTTTTCTTTACAACTTAAAAATTCTATAGCAGCCTGGCAACTCGGAAGATAAAACTAAAAGATTAGACTAGCATAATGATTACAAGATTAGCATAAACAACATATTTTTGTTGCTGCGCGTTTAAATAATAGAGTCTACAAGCTTGATGGACAAAAAAACTTTTACTATTTGCACGCGACAATTATGTATTGCATTTATGTAAAATTCGTTTTTAATGTATAAAAAGTCATTTAAACATTTTACGCATTTAATAAGTGCCGTTGTGCTAATTTGTAAATATCTTAACTACTTTATTCTTTTATTAGCCCACTAATTAATATATTTAAAAGTTCAAGTATAAAAATGTACTGTACAATCATGTTTTGTAAAGATTTAAACAACAAAAGTGACCTTTTTTGCATTAATATTTTATTAGGAAAC
Source organism: Agrenia bidenticulata (assembly GCA_034694785.1). Lineage (NCBI taxonomy): Eukaryota > Metazoa > Arthropoda > Collembola > Entomobryomorpha > Isotomidae > Agrenia > Agrenia bidenticulata. The sequence goes on along the minus strand of JAQFYM010002002.1, from coordinate 1,308 downwards.
CTAAACTAGTAATAAATCGGAAAGACTGAACATTCAATAAAACAAACAAAAATCCCCTGTTTTATATTTAAAATTTTTATTTCGATTTTATAATTGGAAGATTGCTTCTTAATGCGGGTTTTGATCCGATTTCTTGTAAATTAAGCCTTTTACTTATTTAGCCATAATGCGTACCATATACCGTATTGATCTTACCTATACGTTTTTTTTACATAGAAGAGACTATTAAGGATAATAGAATGTAAAATTCCTAAAAAAAATATGTCAGATATTATCTTAAAAAAGAGTCTATTGCTATAAACATTAATATAACATGTTTTACTCATAAAAAGTATTATCCTGATTAATGTTAATGCAACCACTACAGGATATATTCAAAGATTTTTCAAGCGCCTTTGTATTAAACTAAAAAAACATATTTATTTGTGAGTTTATTTTGAACTTTTTGTTTTTATTTTATAGAAGTCAAAAATTGCAGTGTAAAATTTACACTTATATTTTTTTCTGATTAGGTTTATTATTCAATTGTATTCTCATAAAGTACAAAAAAATATATCAAGGCATGTTTATAGTGACTTGTATAAATGTCATCAAATAAGTTTGTATTGATCCAGAAGAGACTTAATGCAAAAAATAGGAACAGAAATTTGTTTTTAGATATTTTTTAATGACTTGCAGTAGAAAAATGTATGCCAAAAACTAAAACAATAAAGTAGATATAACGGTTATAACTGTTATCGGGTTACATACTTATATGCGAAAACATTTGCTCTATATTAATAACACCAATAGATAAACGAACTTTTGTAACAATATCAAAAGAGGTATAAAGAACTGTAAGTTTTGACTTACTCATAGTACTTTGTATCCAAGAAAAACCTACAGAATCAAAAAAAAACTTATTAGAAGATAATATGAATCATTGGACATGGTTTACTTGTAGTTTGGTTAAATTATGGGATTTTTATTTTGTAAAAATTTACCCTATTATTAAAACACAAATAAATATGTGCAGAAAAAACCCTTTTGCCATGTACTTGATAAGAACACGTGTGTGATATTAAAAGTTCCTAACGTAAATCGTTTATCAAAAATTTTACAAAACAAAACGTTTTTTTATGCAAAAAATTTTTCTTTAAATTTTTTTATAGAAAAACGATTATTTTTTTTTACAGCATAAACGTTATTAAAAACTCTATATAGAAACTGTACGTAAAGCAAAACAAAACGTTTTTTTTGCAATAAAAACGTTTTTACACGCTTTTGCATAACAGTTTGAACAAGAATGTGCAGTTTTCTCTTTTTTTT
>JAQFYM010002001.1:0-26856 GCA_034694785.1 Agrenia bidenticulata | reverse complement strand
TAAGGTTAGGGTTAGGTTATAAAAAAAAACGCCATTTTTAAGTGTTCTTTTTTCTGTCAAGTTGTCCAATTTATATTCCAATTTATTTTTGTGACAACTTTTTTTTGGTAAGTTATCCAAGTGCCTAATTTTTTAAACCACCTAATCTTAGCGTAAATAAATTTTACCTCTTTATTACCTTAAATGGGTACAATATAAGTTTCGGCGTTTTGAGATTCGCCGTTTTGGTACTGAACCTAAAAAAGTGTACACATTTTGTAAACCTATAAGATATAAGCTTTGACTTGAATTATAAGGTATACATTTTAATGTTTTAAGACACCAGTAATTAATAGAAAAGCCACCATTATTTTGTTATGAAACTGTAACATCTATATTTTTTTCGTGATAGAAGCAAAATCTACAAGTTGGCAAGGAATAACATAACAAGACGCTTATAAAATTTTTCTGAATGTTTTATAGGCTTATCATAAATCTCAGGTTGTTATTATTAGGCTTCAGGATACTCAATCCTCGGGTAAATCAAAAATTGCTTTCACAACAAGCTACAGGCAAAAAAAAATTTTTTTGTGTAGTAAGTTAAAAAGAAAAGAAAATCGTAATTTATAACTAAATGTAATAAAACTCAATGTTAAATTACCAGCCAGGTCTGTACTATTTGAATTGCTACTTTGCTTGGCCATTGTATTATTATACTATCTTATAAGTGTGTTATTTGAAAAATGTACTGTACTACTGACTTGTTTGTGCTAATATATGTATCAAAAATTTGCTTAATAAAATGAATACTAAATTTACAATATAAGAAATTAATTACTGCAGTAGGATAGAAAAAAATAAGAATACATTTTTAAATATACATCTGCTTCCTTTTTTACACCCAAAATCTTTGTTATTTTTTTTTAATATACTTTGTCATGCACAGCGACCTTTCGGCGGCTAACCCGACCTTCATGGTTGTATAGAAGCAAAAATTTTAATATCAAAAAAAAGTAAATGTTTAAATAATTAGTAATATGTGCAATTAAGGTATTAAAAATTGTGATTCTGGCGCTTAAATATAAGTGGTTGCCTGATTCTTAAGTTTTTGTAAGATCAGTAAAAATTGGGTGGGAAATATATGACCAATAAATCATATAAAATCAAAGCATTGCTACTTGGTTATTTTAAAACCAGAGAAATGTAAAAAATTAAAGATTATTTGTATGTTTTATCACATGGATCTATGCTATGCAATGAAAAGTTAATTAAACACTTTTTTTAAAAATAAATTTACCTAATGGAGCATAAGTATGTAATAAAAAACTACCTGTTTACTGACTTTCAATTTATACTGCGTAAAACAACAACCCAACAAATATGTCGTCACTGCGTATACAGAGCGTTAAAAAATAAATCTTTATTAAATTTATAAAGCATAAAAACTTTATAAAGATATGTTTTAATGTAAAACTCAATTTTGTACGTTAAAATCTGAGACCCTGTGTAAACCTATATATATTGGACATATATTACTATATTTGTGCAGTTCGTGACATGCTGCTTGTCATACGATAATGATTCCTCTAATAGTTTATTTACTTTTAATTTTTTTTTTTGTAGCAAGATGGGTATTACAGCAAAACCATCACAATACAACAGAAGAAAACAAGCATATAATTTTTACTTTTGTTTTTCTTGTAATTTTTATAATTATAGTCGAATCAATTACTTAACGTGCTTTTTTTGTATATTTTTATTCGTGTTTACCCTGGGGATAAATTTGCAAAAATTGTTATATGGGTTAAACTTGCTTCGATAAAACGAACCATAGTAAAAACAGATACGCATTATATAAAATTTAGGTACAATATTAAAAACAGCCATAAATTGTAAAACGCAAACTAAAATATATTTTACCTTTTTTAATTAAGAAGGGTCCATATTTTTATAACGACACTAAATATACAAAACTAATCTTATTTTTTTTATTCATATTTTTCTTGGCTGTATTCGGCTAAATGTCTAGCAAACACTTCGAGCACATTATTGTCGCGACAGAAGCGTCTTTTCCAAATATATCCATCTAAATAGCTTGGATTCAATCTTTTGCTCGTCCCATTCATCCTCTTAAACTTATTCTTACAGACACTCCATTGGTTCCGTTATTGTTTGTGTGGACTCCCGTATCTTTGTACACATACTCTACCGTATGATTAACCCACTGGTGGGTATATGGGCCGAGCAGACCAAGCGGTGTTTGAGAATCAGTATTTCGTTTAGGCCCGCCCGTGTATACCGCATACTCATCCGTACAAATTGTCGTATTTGCAGCCACTCTATTTTTTATTATCGGAAAAACCGTAATTTGTTGCCTGTTTTCTACTAACTCAAAATGCACGATCTTTGTATTCATATTATATAACCCTATGACCCAGCCTTTCCTACATTTCCTCGCGCCTCACCTCTGTTATATTTCAATTTTACGAAGTGGGATTCATCCATCTGCACGACTACACCATACCCTCCTAACACAACAGGATCATCTAATAATTTCCAACTTAATATATCTCTCCAATATTGAAACCATTGTATTACTGATTTCTTGGATATGCCTGTAAACTGAATGGTCAATTTTACAGAGCATTCATTACCCCAATAATACATAAGTTCTAGGATCTGGGAAAGAGATAATGTTGTAGAAAAAAAGTAACTCTTAAATGTTATTGTTTTTCGTTTGATATGTTTTTCGCCATCTATCCTGTTTCTACACTCCCAAATGTAGCCATTAAGTGAATCATTTTGCGCGTCTAATTTCATTGATTTATGAAAAACACTGCAGGCCATCTCAGATTTAATTAAATTATTCGTTATAAAATAGCGTATGACTCTTTCTTTTTCGCTTATCAATTCATAGAATTAGCGGGCATTCATATAAGACGTAAAATTCTAATTTCTTAAAAGGAAAAAATATAAATGAGACAATCATAATTGGGACAAAAAACAAACAGTATAATAAGCCTGTACTGATAACACAAGGAAAAATATTTTAATTTATATATATACAACTATAGTAATATACAGTATAGTAATATACAATAATCTGTTTTTTTTACAAAATTTTCTTTTATTCGCGTCACTATACACTCTATGGCAACCACATCGTGTCCATGGCTTTTTTTGTATTTTATTAAGTTAACATTTTTAGAAAGAAAGGCGTTTACAGAACCCTATTTTATATTATGTAATATTTATTTATTTATTTACATCTTACCTGCCCGAATATTATTATTTTCGAATTTTCCCTCTTCAATTATTCCCTCCATCATAAATATCCATATTCCTTATGCTTCCCTCTCAATTTTGTCTTTCCCTCCAAACAAGCCAAGTTCCCTCGCCAAATAACCCAGTTCCCTCCCCAAATAGCCGTGTTCCCTCCTAGTTTTACCTCCCGGTTTCCTGATTTGACCGGTATTTTTCCCTCCATCATTTGGCACTGCTCTAGTACACCTTTACCCGCTTTTTTCATTTTTTGTCTATTGAAATTCGATTTTTCTGTTTCCGGTCGTTTATAAGTCGATTTTTTAGCGTGAAACTATACAATGCTGTCAAAATATTATAGTATCGAATTAGCAATATAATACACTTGAAGAAATATTCCTTTTTTTGCTATAGAATCTCATATTAATTCTAATTTAACATAATTGGTAATATCATTTTCATAAATAACGAAATTATTACAGAAGATGGCAATAACAATAAGATGAAGCATATTATGATAGGGATACTTTTATGCGCAGCTGTAGGGGGAATAATTTCAAACTTAATTTATAAAAAGCATAAGAAAGACGTGGAGATGATTCAGAACAATATAAGACCTACAACATCCCTATTATCTAATGCAGAAAGTATTGATGCAGAAAAAAGAGCTAAGTTGGAAGAGGCGAGAAAATCCTTGTTAACAGATATAATGGGCAATCAACCATATGATTTTAGTAAAATTAAAGATAGCTATTTTACAAAAGTGTATAAAGAAAAAAGACTGAGGATTGAAAAAATAAAAAATCGAAAGAAAAGAATGGTAAGATTACAGGATTTAAACCGTAATGTTACATTTACAAGTGTGTATTTTGCTTATGATTATGATCCTAATCGAATAAAACTAATTAATGAATTTTTTACTTTCTTGGCTAGCGATGATTTTTACATAAGTAAAGTAGAGGATGAAGTGACTAAAGACGAATCAAAAAGAAGGGATTTTGAACTTACAGTAAAGGTCATAAAAGAAGCAGTATGTGAAGCCATCATAACAAAGAATTGCCCCGACGATGAAAAATACTTTATATTCCATTTGTTTCACCTTGAAACAGATGAACACATTCATCTTTATTTAAAAAATGATCCAATTGAAATTGATAACTGGGTATTAAGATATTTTTTTTATACCATAAGACCATTTCTAAAGAAAAATACACAGTTTCAGCCATTAATTGATGATTTAGACGATGGAATGATATGAATTCTGCGTGTTCTAAGATATCCTACTATAAGTTATAATAAACTAAAAATTACAATAATCAAAACTAAAAATTCTACATAATATTTTTAACCCCCTAAAATACTGCATTCCTATTCACTACTAAAACGTGATATTTCTACTATGCCCACTAAGAATTTTCTATGGAAATGGAACCAGACAAATGTTAGTAGTAATAAAAATAAACGATTTTATATGCGAGGTAAGAATTTTTTTCATATATTTTCGTTTTAAAAGCCAGGTTCCATTTCAATATCGTGATGTTTGCAACTGGATACTCGTCGAACGGGGTTGGGGCTTATTTTTGTCAAGTTATTTGGGAAAGGCTTTTTATTTATTTTATGTTAACACTGGTTTCGGGATGATGTTATGTACTCTTCGGATCAATAACTTCTTTATTACATGTTTATCGAAACGTATGCATTAAACATAAAATCAAGGGTGTAAACGAAATATCAGGTTTTAGAGGGTAAAGAAATCCAACATCCCTCTATTTCTAGGAGTAAGCCAAAATTAAATTGCTTATAGATGGGAAGAAATTAATAAAAACTCAAACCAAGTGAGATAAAAAAACTTAAGATTTTTTATGGCAAAGGTTTAGTTAAGCCCTTTTCCACACTAACATAGTTTAACAAAATATTCTGAATTAAGGGCAGTAGAAATTAAAATTCTACTGAAAAATACACATAAAAAAAGAATACACTATGACTAAAAAATCACATACTCTAACGCATTCTATCTCATAATTGCCCATCTTTTTTTTCAGTCTAAATGACTTTAAGTATATTTAATGTTTTTTTTTTGGCTTAAACGAAAAATAGAAAGTAATCATAGAAAAATTTAGTTTGTGTGCTTTAAAATTATCGCTATCCACTCTTCTTTCAAAAATGGGTTATCCTTGACATGCGTTGAAAGTATCCTCTGTGTTTGTGCATAAATAGTGTACTGGTTAACAGATGAAGTTTTCTATCCCTTTAAATAACGGTAATAAATTTGGGTTTTCTATTTTTTTAAAATTTAGCAATAAAAATTATTTTTTTTTATCGCTAACTAGACTTATTTAGTGATACAGTAAAACCCCCACAAATGTGAGTTTCTAAAAATGAGAATTTTTCCTTATATGGTAAATTCCGCGTGAAAAATTGTGCACCCAAATTTTTAAAAAACAAAAATTGAATTATCTGAAAGTCTGCAATATAAAAATAAATTGTTTGCACTTTTTACTGATTTTTTTCATGATTTATTTCCACCACAATTTAAAAATTATCATAAACCAAAACCGTCTCAAAGTGCGGGGTAATACTGTAAAGGGTGTTGTGGCTGCATGCCACATGACGACCAAGAAGAAGAAGATGGCGCTGTGATAGATATCAGTTCAACAAACCCGAAGGGTTTGTTGAATTGATGCCCGCCGCAGGCGCCGCTTATCAGCTTATCTTATCAGATTTCCATATATGTAAATTGATAAGATTAGCCGCTAATAAGCGGTGATTACAAGCTGATAGAAACATGACACGTGTGAAAATATGATAGATTAGACTATCTATCAAAAAAGGGTAATAGATGTCAAAAACATCTATATAAAGAAACATATTAAATAACTGAGGTATCAAGATGGTTTTTCCCAAGAAAAGTAAATCTTCCCCCGGCTCATCCAAAAAAGGGTTTAATATACGGCAGCGGTCTCGCAAAAAAAAACCGTTCTCGTTCATTATGGCCATATAATATAAAGACATTATGGATGGAAATCATTTCCTTATGTTTTCCATATCATAGGCGACCTAAAGCCAAAATATTCCATAGATTATTAAAAACTAAAATATCAGTTGACTTAAATTATTAAAAAATGTAAAAGAACTCGGTATTATAATCTAACATAGTCTTTGTCGCAATATAATAACTCAAGCAATTAATCGGTTTATTAATAGCAAGTGTTAAATAGTATTAGCAAATACATCAAATTATTGATTTAGTTTATGATGATCAAAATGATCAAAATATAAATATAAATTATTTTTAAATTCATATATGATCAGAATTGATATTTAAAAGTATATATACATAAAGTTAGTAAATAAAGATCCTTATGTCTGACTCCAACACGGTACCCAACGAAATTCGAAAAAGTGAAAATAAGAAGAAAAAAGCAAGAAAAACGAGACAAACGAAACTTGATATAGATGATGTATCAAAGCTTCCTGAAAAAGTGGTCTTGTTAGAAAGAAAAAAATGTTTAGTAGAAATAAAAGAAAGTGAAAATATTGAAATAAGTCTTATATGAATAGAAGATTATTTCGCGGAGTCAAAATTAATATGATACAAATAAAATAAGCATTTGCATTAAAAGTTTTGGTAACAAGATATATGAAGTTAATTTAAAGCTAATAAAAGAACTATCTGCTGGGATACATCTAAAAAACATTTAATAATACAATATACGGAGAGATAAGTATTAAAGAATTTGATACACCTATGCAAAAAGAAAATGAACCAGTTGAAGATTTTGTTAGACGAGTAGAAAAAATTGGAAAGAAATGCAATCAAAATATGGAGATGATATTTGAAACAGCTATCAAGGGGTTAAGATACAAAATAAAAAACAAATTTTTTTACACCAAGTGTATATCTTTATATTAATTAATGGAGTTTGCCAAAATTGCAACTAAAGCAAATTACAGAACGAAGAAAATTTGTAAGTTCAAGGGGAAGTTGTGACGCCAAGAAACCATAAACGTGAATTTGTGTGTTTTGGGTATAACGAACCAGGTCATGCAATAGCAAATTGTTTAGAAAAGAAGAATTTAAAACCCAAAAGTAGAAATATGCATTCATTTACAAAAAATGATATGGAGAACGGCGTAGCTATAGAAATGATTGATATTGGTAGGAATGCGATCTAAGTATATATGGATTTTGGAGGAGCTGTATATCTAATTGATGTGAGGTTAGTTAATGCTATGAACATGAAAGAACAAGAATAACAAAAGTAGAACACAAATGTCTGAAAGGAAATGAATAAAGCATTGATTATGAGACAGAAATTGAGTTTTTGTTATATGGAATGAGGTAAAAAAAAATTTGCAACAACTGAAACTAATGATATTGAATTAATTCCTTTAGGATGGTCTTTTTAAAAATCAATAAAATTGATCTATACTATTTAAATGAGAAAAAGGATTTTTGTAAGAAATATACAATTTTTAATGGTTTACCACCGAGTGGAATAGTAGGGGTTACTGTTAAGATTGAACATATAAACGAAAAAATTGTCTCTTTTACACCAAAAAGAATATGCCAAAATATCAAGAACCACTTAGAGAAAAGATAAATAAATTTTGAAAAACAATTTTATCCAAATTTGAGATTCAAATCTGTGTAATTCTGTAAATATTGTGACCAAAGGCAATAAGGATATAAGATTGACGATGGATCACCGCGTGTTAATGAACCCGTATTAAGTGATGAAAATAAAACACCTACTATATACGCGATTATTGAAGATCTGTGAAGAAAAAATACTTATTAGAATTCATTTTAAAGATGGATATCATCATTTACAGCAAGCTATAACATCACAAAAGAAGACTGCATTTAAAATACACCAAAGGAACTATGAATGGAGATAAGTAGCACATAGGTATATAAAATTCACGGTATGTATTACTTTGGGCCCCCACGGGCATTCATGAGCCCCCACAAGCTTATAAAAGAAATTTGCACAAAAACGTAAAAAATACAAACATTTAATAGTAAACTAAAACTGTATTTATTCTTATAATCTCAACCTTTAACTATTTTTAAACCATTTAATTATTACTATAGATCTAAGTATTAACATAAAGCCTTCTGAAGAAATACATGTCAAGGTATGTATGAGGCCACGTTAATGTTTTCAACAATAAGTAATGGGAAAAAGCGACCTTTTTACTTACATCAATGTAACCTTGACGAGAATTTCTTTATGAATGCCTCGTGTGTATTTCGGTATTAAAAGTATGGACACAGTATGAGTTTATTTCTATGGTACAAATAATTTTGCTTTAAATATATAAAAAAATTAAAAAAATTTGTATTTTTATTTTCATTTAACTTTTTTACTTCTTTTTTTTTCTGTTTTAATCTTGAACCCCTAAGTATGAAGGGGCCCAATACACGTTCAAAAGGTCAAAGTATAGCAATACCTAATTCATTTTAGTGGTTGTAACAGGTTATTGATAAAATACTTGGTCAAGAAATCGGAAAAAGTTGTAGAGTATACCTTGATGATATTGTAGTTTTAAGGGAATTTTATAAAAGGGCTTCGCATCATTTCGCCGTACAGCGAAATGACGCTTTTGTGCCGCAGAACGACAAAAAATTTTAAAAGCGACTTTTCGCCGAACAACAACCAAAATAAAAAAATTTAAAAAAAAACGAAAGTTACAATCCAAATTGTTTTATCATCAGTTTTTGAGTAAAATAACAAAATTAAAACCCCTAGTATTATATAAAAAATTACTTTATACTAATATTTGTATAATTATTTTTTTTTTTTTTTTGTTTGCAATGATTTAACTCAATTTGTTTATTTTTATTTTATTTTTGATTAATATTTATTTTGGTTTTATTTAATTTTAAAAGTGCATTCATGTTTTTTCTGCTCAATCAATAAATATTTGGGTTGATTTTTGTTCCTTTTTTGGTTTTGTGAAACCATTTTTTTATTTATTATTTTTACTTATTGTTTTTTTTCCTTAGATGAGTCAATTATAAATATTTAAAAATTAAAGGAAAAGGATAAGGCTGCATATAAAGAATTTCTATACCACCAAGAGCATGTTTATACTAATTATATTAGATGGAGATGCGCTCAACGTAAATTAAGACCACGAATATCTACTAATAATAAAAAAATTGTATTTTGGTTCAATCCTCATGATTTACACAGTGCCGTTTTTATAGGGCAAAAGCAAAAGAAACAAGGAGTGATATCAGTGTTAAAATGTCAACTACGTATATCGCGTCAAATGAGATTCTTGCTGATGTCATATCATCTATTCCAGATGTACCTGTCTGCAAACTGGCTAAGCCAAAGTCATTAATCGACCAGGTGACACGCCTACGTAAAAAGGAGGGACGGTTTATACTGCTTCCTTATAATGACATCCCTCTCAAATTTATATTAACTCGTAGTGAGAACAATTTTTATTGTATGATTTGGGTGCTCGAAACCCTAACAGACATGTTATTTTAGTTCAGCTTATTTTCTATGGTAAAATTAAAAATTCCACTGTTCGTGCTATGAATGGTACGTTTCACGTCGTTCCTCGTGAATTTGCGCAGTTATACACATTGCATAGTTACCAATTCGGGAAGTTTGTTCCTGTTTTCTTTTGTTTTCTTAAGAAAAAGGATAAGCAGGCCTATATTGAGTTTTTTAATCATTTACTTGAAAATAATATTTATAAGCTCAAGAAATGTAATAATCGAATTTCGAAAAGAGTGTGGAGTTAGTACTTTGTTTGCATTTTCTAATGTTGTGATACATAGCTGTTAGTTCCATTTCAGACGTGCTTTTTAAAAAAAAATACATTGTTTAGGTTAGGCAGGTTGTTGTAATGTTGATAGTGCTTTTCAATAAAAAATTCGTTTATTTTTCATATTTGTCATTTGTTCCTGTTGATATGATTGATGTTTACTATGCTCATGTTACTGAATTAATGAAAAGTAACAATCAAAATGCAATAGTAGTTGATTATACTTGTTTATTCTGAAAAAACGTGGTTGAATTGTGATACGAAAACCATTTAAAATGACAAATATTTTAGCCCTAATTTCTGAAATGCATACGAGAGGGTCTTGATCTGTATACTGGTGACAACTGATGCAATTAGAGAGTGGCTCTTCCTTTTTATGTGAACCTAGTCATTTATTTTAATCTACCCAGATCTATCTCGGTAATACAAAATGATTAAGCTTTAGCTAGGGCTAAACATGTGAGACTTCAGTGGGTGGCGGATGGAATAAATGTAGTTGACAAAGAAAAAAAAAGCTGACAAGTATTTCTTAACAGAAAAAAAATGTTCCTTTTTATGCAAGTGTATTTCGAGCAATTGGCTATGATGATGAAATGGAAAATGGATGAATAAATAAATGAAATAAATATTAAAGACAAAATTCTTAATGATTATTTTATAGTAATCTTTTTTGTTATTACTCTTTTTGTTACATATATTATCATTCTTTTTGTTTTTTATATATTATTTATATCTCTTTTATTATTTTATTATTTTATTATTTTTATGTTTCTTTAAGGATTTAAGGATTAAATTATTGCATTTTATTTTTTTATTATGTTGTCATCTCCTCTTATGTTCATTTACCCATATAATTAAAGGATATTACACTTTTTATTATTTATCTATCTATTTCTACAATTAAATCAATTTTAAATCAATTTTAATTTCATTTTGGTTGTATAGTTTCGCTTCTTACTATTTCAATTTTTTCGGCGAGATGTCGCCAGATTCCTTCTATTATTGACTTCGGCGAAAATGGCGAGAATTCGCCGTACAACTAATTGTCGCTCAACGAAAATACTTGGGGAAAAAATTGGAAAATCTTGTAGAGTATACTTTGATATCATTTTAGTTTTTGGGGATGTCGAAAAAGAGCATGACTTTAATTTGTGAGAAATATGTTGAATTTTGAAAGAATATAATTGCAAAGTTAATATGGATAAATTTATTTTTAAAGCAAATTAATTTGAATTTCTTGGTCACGAAATAAATGAACAAGGAATAAAGATATCTTAAGAAAACATAAATAAAATTAAAGAACACAAGATAACCAAAAACCAAAAGAAATACGCAAAAATTTTACGAAGATTAATTATGTAAAAAAATTAATGTCGGGATGTGCAAATTTAATGCACCGTTACAAAATAGCTTTAAAAGCCGAATACTAGATTTTTATTAACAGAAATTACAAAAAATGCGTTTTAAAAAAAGTCAAAAGAAGTTTAAAAAGAAAATGTATTAACTTTGCCACATTTTTCGCAGCCGCTCACGCTTTATACAGATGCTTCAAACACCGGTCTTGGGGCAGTAATTACACAAAAAAGCGATGGACAAGGACACATTATTTATTTTGACGTAAGAGCACTTAAACGAGCAGAAAAGATCTACGGTATTACAAAAAAAAAGCCTTATCGGTCTGTTGGGGAATTAAATTTCTTGAATACTATTTAAGAAGAGAAAGATGTATTCTAAAGACTAGTCATCGAGCATTGCAATTCATAAATACAAAAAGGTTCTATAACCAGAGAATATATAAATAGTGGGAAAATTTTAGATTCCGTGTTTTTTAAATATAATATCTACAAGGGGATTTAATAATACATGCAGATTCTTTACAACGAATGTTTGAAGAAAAATTGAGCGAAACAGAATGTAGTACAAAAATGCGCAAAAAAATCAAAATCGCATTACAAAGCATAAGGATACGGAAAAAAATTTGGGGTAAGATATAACAAAACTAAAAATAATTTTGTAGACAAAAATATAGTTATTTATATGGATGCAATAAGTAAAATAATAAATTTTTAATAGAAACAAATTGTAAAGATAACAGAGAGATTTAATATTTCAATGGACGAGCATAAAAAAACAAGCACAAAGTAGATACAAATTTAGATGAAAGTTGTATAAACAAATATAAATGGTGTGGAATATATAAAAGTTTACATGCTTTTATAAGAAAATTTGCGGAATGCTTAGAACATAACATACAGATATTACAAGGAAGCGGTGAATTCGTTCAACATTAGAACCATAAAAAAATATGCAATTGACATAGTAGTTCCCAGTGGGGATGCAAGGTAAGTATATTTGTACGGAGATTGAATATTACTCGGTATATGGCTTAGCATCCGTACATAAAAATAAATCTAGTAGGAAAATATGTAAAAAACCAAAACTAATTATTTACATTTTAAACGTACCAAAATTCCTTATATGTGACAATGCAAAGAATTCAAGGAAAAAGTCGTTCATCACTACAAAGATATGAATATACTGTGCATATGTACAGTACTACAAGTACATACTAATGCAAGAGAAAGAAAAGATTTAATCGTACGGGGATGAACATTTATAAAAAGGAAGAAGGAGAAAGTATACAAAATAAGTTTATAAAAGCAATACAAATATAAAATTATAATAAACATAGAGGGACCATGAATCACCAAGAAATTTAATTACAAAAATATATTGCGACTTTACACCATGTGATTTTTTAGCAGAATACAAAAGTGCATTTCTAAAGAAGAAAGTAATACCTTAATTACAAAGATGAGATAATTAAAAAGTATAAAACAGGACAAAAACACAAGTTAGAGAAAAAATATATAGCCCCAACAAAAAATTAAAGCGTGCATAAAACAGAAAAGATATACCTCGTAATACAAGGAGAAAATTTATGAAAGAGGGTATGTAAATGTCAAAAAATGCAATATAGAAGCTCAGCATGAACATAAGATAGCTGCAAAGAGTACATACGATACAGAAAGCTTTTCAGACGGAAGTATGCAGAGGGAATTGTGTAATAGCATACGTAAATACACGAAATTTTTGATTTAGTTAATGATGATCAAAATGATCAAAATATAAATATAAACTATTTGTAAATCCTAATATGATCAGAATTGATATTTTAAAATTTACAAAAGGTCGCATAAAAAAATCTAGTGTCTACCTCCAACAGCAAGTAAACTAATTTTTTATACATAAAAAAAATAAACATAAAATAGTCGTTTGAGATGTTGATAAATAAAATTAAATTCATTTTCAATTTTTAAACCCATGCTAACGTGCGCAATTACCCAACTTACCCAGTGTACATGTAAGTAAAAAATCTCACCTTCTATTTTTTGCACCACAGGTAAATTTTGCAACAGTTGGATTACTTAATAACAGTTTACTCCATTAAATAGTTACTTAATTTTGGCCATATTCTCTACCTGTTATTTTACTGTATAACTGGTTACGTGTGTGTATTTTTTAAATATTTTTGTAATATCAACATTTGTTTTTTTTATTGCTTAGAAAAAAAAGAGTATAGATAGGGAACTTGTAGTTTTTTTACCGTAGAAAACTTTATAACTTGGTTTTGTACTTTTTAAATGGTAAAAAATAGTACTCCTACGCGTCAGCTGCTAGATTCAATTTAATAAAACGCATAGATATAGAGATTTTAAAAAAATATTTTGCTTTACTTCATTAGAAACATGGTTTTTTATGCGACAAGGACCATTTCTTTTTTGGGATTTTAAAATAAAAAGACCCAAATATAATGTGTTCCGGTTGTTAGTAGAATAATATGTCAAACTTCTTTTATAAATATAAAAAAAAACGAAAAAACATCTAAATAAAGAAAATATGCTTCCTTATACATTAAAGACCGTTTTCTATGTAATAAAAATATTTTACATATTAAACTCAAGTACGCTGTATTTTGATAAAACGTTTATTTTGTAAATTGACTTTACGTCTCTACTAAATATTTCATATACATTTTACTATACGATACACCTTTGTTAAAAAAGAAATACTTACTTTGATAACACATATAAGATGGCTGTTGTTTTTTTTTCTCTTTTTGGAAAGATAAGTATATGTTTTATATATAAGTTGCGAGCTTTCTCTATTTCTTGGGCAATAAAAAAGATACTATCTTCAAAAAAGACTTGCCAGTTTATAAAAAAAAAACATTTTAATGTCTTTTTTTGTACGAAAAACTTCCGGGTAGTGGCTTTGAGCAATAAAGTGGTAGCTGAATTGTTAAAAAATAATCAAAGTTATAATCTTGAACAAATTAAGACACATAGCGCAGTTAAGAATACCAAAAAAGTCTGTTTTTACGATTTTGCACACATGTCAATTATTTTTATTATAAGTTCAGTTTTTATACTTATTTATATTATTATATCTATAGAAAAATATATAATAGACCAAATAAAAAAAATTGTCACCGTTAATCTATAGTTTTCATCATGAGTGTGTAAAATAAATACAATCACACAGTTTTTTTTTTGTAACCTAAATTTTTTTATTCAGTGTTCATTTAAATGCAAATTACACCCTACAGGAAAAACAAAAAAATGAATATATTTCGTAATGTATATCAATTGCAGTATAAGTTGTTGACGTAGAGTAATGCTGCAAAAGGTTTTTTGCATGATATGATTATGATTTAGGATATAAGGGTTACGTGAAAATCTAAAAAGTTTACTATTTTATATCATATTTATAGTAAGATATTTTACCGGCTTTTACCACCTATAATGACCATCTTTGGGTATAAGCAGTTTTACAATTTCATTCAAAAAAGTCATGCCATAAACATAAACGCTCGGCTACCAACATAAACTAATGCATTAATAGCATCTATGTTAACATTGTAATGGCGATTTATAGCAAATTTCTATGACCTTATCGTTTTATTTTAACATAACTCGATTGTATACAATTTCATAGCAAAGTTAACAGCCAGAAAAAAAACAGGTGGTATTTACTACTAGAAATAAAAAAAGTGTATGCCTTACTCTTCTAAAAAACCCATATAAAAAATATTACGGATATACACAAGCATTTTTTTGTAGTATTCAGATAGATCTACGCAAGATGGATCCAATTATCAATCTTAAATACGTAATATGGTATGATGTCTTTTTAAATGTATAGTATAGATGTGAAAAATAGTTTTCGTGTTTTTTTTAAGGCAACGGGTACATCTGTACAACAAAAAGGACTACATCTTTTGCCGCAAATACAAGAGAACGGATATGATATACAAAACTGTGATGGTCTGAAAAATGCAAATTGCATGTTGCATGAAAGGAAGTCACCTTCAATACACAATTGCTTACGATACAACTTATAGGCATCATTATACTATGTATTTAGACTGCATTTTTCTACAGCTAATTAATATTGTAGGAAGCAATAAAAGGGAATGGGGTTTTATTTGTGTTATAAAGATAAACATATTTTTTAGTGCTTTTACCTTCAAGAAGAATATTTTACGATTTTATGTACAGTAATAAAAAAACACTTTTGCACTTCTAGACGGAAAGCCAAAAAATGATCATGCAGCCGTTTGTAAAACAGCTTACTTATATTCGAATCCTATGATATTTTAAAAAAAAAAAAACACATCGGCTAATTTTGATTTTGAATAATTATAGCAATATAAAAATTCCACACGAAATTATTAATTAAAAATTATTATTAGAAAACATATACGGCATTAGTTTTTAAATTAAATATTCAGTATTAACATCGATATGCAAACAAAAACTAAGTTTAACATTATAATTGCATTTTACTTTATAGGATAGAAAAAAAATATGTAGAGTTTTAAAATCATACATGCGATGCAAAAAAATAAACCAACGAATCTCAGAGCAGTATTATTTCTAAGTATAAATTGCGAAAACTGATAGCTGCCAATGAATAAGACTAATAAACGGCTAAAATCGATCAGTCAGATCTATAAACCAGGCGTTTACAATAGTCTATGTTGCACAAATTGCATTTCAATACATGAAGATTGTAATGAAAATTAGAAAAAAAACAAAGCTTAAAGTTCTATACATCTAATAAAATCAAACGGAATTACAATAAACAATAAAAGTCCAAACATCTGAGCTAAAAATACACATATTTTGTTTACCGATTTTATACAGAAAAATACTGGTTCTAAGAACAATGATTGGTCACTAAAACGCATATCTAGCCTTATATTTTATATAATGCATGATATCCTGCATATTTTAGATTATATTAAAGCCCCCGCGTCAAAAACTAATTTTTTGTGTTTTCCCTTACAAAAAAAATGCTTTTACAGAGTGATGGGTTATCTAAGTTACATCTGAAAAAAATACAAAATATCTACGCTCAATATAGACACATACGATAAGATGCTTCTTTTTTATATCTAAAATAACATTTTTATACTAAAGTTTAAACTGAAAGTATATATGTCTTTATAATGAAAAAAATCAGGTAAAAAAACTTTTATATAAATACACACCAAGTTTAAATGATCCAAAAGAAAAGATAAACACTATTAAACAACAGTGAATTACAAGAAAAAATTAGGTATTTTTTAAATTTGATTTTTTTTTGCTATATAAAATAAAATAAACGATTTATTAATGAATGTTTAATAAAATATATTAATACTTATTTACTCTATAACAAATCTTATATACGTTTTTTTTTGTACTTAAATACAGAAAATATGTTAAATACAAAAATATATGTCATATTGCGGGGTTAAGTTTACAAAAAAAAACTGCGCATGCATCTTCTAGCAATTACGTTTTTTTTTTCGGCTGGGTTCAGTGGTATATTCTAAGGGTGCCGGTACGAATATTTTTTCATACTAATGGCAGTTTTTTGTTATTATTATATACAAAAGACTATTTTTGAGTACTAAAAAAATATCTAGCATTTTTGTAAAAGGTATAATTTTTAAGGCAAAAAAACCTGTTCAATATGTTTAAACCAGCAATACTTTACTTTTTATGTACCAAGAAAGTATCCATATAAGAAATATAAAAAAAGTAACATGGTAATTGTAAGGCATGTGTTACAACCATCAAGGTAGCATGTATTCTAAGTATAACGTGAATTGTCATGTGTATGCAATGGTGTAACTCACGACGCAAGGGATACAAAAAAGAATTTTTTTTATTTTACAAATGGTATATAATGTCGTAAAAATGCCGATAAAACATGCAAAAGGTATAAGATAAAATTTGTATACAAGTAAATAAGCATTTTTTATTTTAAAAACGTTTCTGTCTTGACAAAATAATTTTTTATTTAAGACAAGACATTTAAAATTTTTGCTTTTAGATCGCAGATCGTTGGCAATACACATTTGCTTGCCACCGAATACCTGTGTAGCTACTGTACACTGTCATTTTTTATTAACAATATGTTTTTGCGCAAAAACACACGGTTGTTGCCCAAAATGCTAGACATTAAGTACATTGTTGTCAGTTTTTTCACATACCATTGCCTTTTTTTAGGCGCATACCGTTTTTTATTCGTAAAAAAGATTGCATGTAACATTTACATGAGACAATCGAAACAACGCGTTTACAATGCAGATCAGCAATAAAAAATATGACATGCCGATTCTATGCAGTTGTATTTTATATGTATATATACAAAAGTAAGTTCAATTTTCTTGTCAAAGATTTTGCCGCGATATAAATTATTTTGAACCTCATAAAAAACAGACATTTACTATAATAACGATAAAAACCCTACAAAGCCTAAAATACATTAATTATGTACGTATACGTATATCACCTTGAACCCTTTTTAATTTTTTTTATATTATGTGTTCCACACATAAAACATTACTGTTATGCATATGGCCAATATAGATTTGCGCAAAGTCAATGCAATAGGGTAATGATTAGTTGCCGTTGTTTATACTATGGGAAAACGTTTTGCAGATCGATGTTTTATAAAGGGCAATTTTAAGATCACAAAACCTGCATATATATTTTTTAAAAACCGCCAACGCTTACAAAAGCGGGTTTAATAAGTTAAAAAAGTGTTGTGTGTAATATCAGGTTTTAAAAGATATGTTCTGCTTTAATAAATAAAAAATTATACATAAATAAAAGAGACAAGCCACGCCTTTTTTGTGAAAATACTAAAAAGTATTTTAAATCAGGACAACTGTATTATTAAAAGATAAGTATCCAAACACGAGATTTTGCACCAAGTGCTTACCAAAAATATTTCTTTTTTTCTATTCGTCTAATATTTTTTTTTTGAGGACTTTTACGCTCATTTAGTATGCGAATAGGTCATTTACAGCATAAATAAGGACTTTTTGGTAATTAAAGAAAAAATAACCAACGCAAGAGTTTTTACCTAAAACACATAATTCATCGCAAAAAGTTATTTTCAAGTAAATATTTGTACACACTGATAAGATTTTTTTGACTCGAAAAAAGTAATTTTGAAGTCTACATAAAAAATACGTTTTGCGCAGTTCTATCTTTTTTCGAGTAATTTTTGTCAAATAATAGTAGATACTAGGCAACTAACAAACAATTTAAAAGTATAAGAAAACGTTACGATTCAAATATTAAGCAATAAATCAATATGTAATCAAAAAATAGCTGACCCAACACCGACAAAATTACGGCTGTATTTATAAAATGTACAAAATAATTGTTCTATGTTTACGTAACAGTTTAATTGTCAAAATCAAGGCATGCTAGCTATATTTTTCTTACAATTTTTTTTATCAATTTATCTGTGGTATCATTGCATGCTCTTATTTTAAAATTGGCATGGATGTTGTATAAGCTACTTGCAACATAAATCAACAGCCAAAATATGTTTAGTTTTAAATGGTTTTTGTGTACTAAAAGGTTTTTAGTTTTGTTTAAGATTACAGTTTTTAGCAATGTAGACTGCTTGTCCCCAATTTGTTTTTGTTGCTGTAAACTTTGATATTAGTATAGTTATGTATAATTTACACGTGTTAATTTAAATACAACTGTATTGTTTCATTATACTATTTTGCGGAATAATCATTCCCCTATTAGGAAGTACGTCAATTATACCGAATTTTCTAACCATTAACTCTATTATTTTTACACTTTTTACCAGTATCAACATTTACACTAACAACAAAATTTTTACCGTAAAAAGCATATATTTTTCTTTTCTTACAAGCCGTACCTCTTAAGTTGTATTAAAATTCTTTTTTCGTAATACTATAACTTTTGAATTTATCATATACTTTCGTTTGTATTCTGAATTTCTTTTCTACTTTACCCTTTTAAAATGCATATTCAGTTTTTAATACAATCTGTTAATCCATACTTTGTGTTCTTTAAATGCTGGTATGTAACGTGATATTGCAAGCCTCTACGCACACTTCTTTCTAGTATTATTACCAAAATTGAACTAGCAATATATCTCTGTAAAAGTCAAAAATGCCAAAACACCCAGCCATTACTGAATTATGACTAATCTTTTACGTTTTTTATCTAATTCGCGTGTCAATAACATTTTTTTCAAGTCTTTTTCCATAATTTTTTACCTTAATTGCTTTTTAATGATCTGTATAGACGCATTCTACTGTAAATCAATTTTTGTTTGCTTTGACAATGTTTTCTTTTTTTTATTTCTAATGACTGCCGTAGTTATATATCGTCGCAAAATTTCTACTCTATCAAATTTATCCTTGTTGCCCCTCTTCATGCATTATTTAAATAGATACCTTCCAATGGTTTTTTGATTCCTATACTTTTAGACTTGCTTCTTTATTTTTTTTTGCTGGTATACAATACATGTCACTAGACTTTTAGAAATTCTTTTATCTTAGTATTATAATTTTGCTAAAAACGCAAGATATATATTATGATCTTTGGTTTCTTACTCGCATATGCGCCGCCAACCAGTTTTAAATTTGTCTTAATAGACCAAAGTCTAGTTTTTCATATTCATTTTGTAACATCTAGTGCCTGATGCAGCTTTCTTTATTGCTTTTCCTTTTCCATGTTCCTGGGATCTTTTAATTTTTGTACAATATTTAGACTAACATGATCTGCTTACAGAGTTTATTATCCCAGTCAAAGTACACTACGCACAAAAAATGCCAACTTTTCTTGTTCGGTCTCATGATTCGCATATTTCCAAAACCAGGTTTAGATACAAAAAGTAGTAAACTTTAAAACCAGAAACAATTACATGTGTAAAGGATACTACCGATTAAAAGTTTTGTAGTAGTCTACTTACCGCCTAGCATTTTAATTTCATTTATGCAATATATTTTTTAGTAACTGTTTATTATGTGAAGCAAACAATAAAAACATATTTTGCGTACGCAATACATTTGTTTTGTATAAAAAGATGCCACCGCAAAATAATATAGATGCGTCTGTTGCACATCAAACTTTTTTTGTTGTAAAACCTACAAATTGACTTTTGCATTAATTCGTCTCAACTTATATTAGTCTCTTTTTATTTTATGCTGTATCGGTGGCGTATTCAGGATTTTTTTACATTGGAAGATTATGTATGTTTTTTTTATTGTTAAAATTTTTGAATCTGAAAACTTTTGTGCAAAAAAGCCAAAAAAAAATTAGGACTACTATTAGCTTTTAGCTTTTATTATATTCTGTAAACTATCATGTAACCTTTTTTTGCTAGTTTTTTGTGTTAAATAACCTCTTATACCAGTAATTTATTACGTTTTTTTACCGAAAACACTAATGATTCGGTGCAAATCAGTTTTCAAAAGATTTTTTGCCAGTATGTTTACGTAGAATTAAAAAAAACAAGTTTTTTTTGACAAGACAGTACAATGCACTTAGTCGCATAAAAATAATAAAATGTAGGGATACCAAGTATGTAAAATTTCTTTCTTGTTTAACGACGTCGAAATGCTAACAAGGAACAAAAAATATTTTGCTTGTAAAAAGTTTTTTTTTACAATTTTAATGTACGTACATTTTTTACACATACTTCTACAGAACGACTAATTACAACAAAAAATTTTTGCCGACGAAATATATATAAAACGCAAAAACCCGTGTGCTACAACAATGTCAAAACAATTTTTTTTTTCGGTACGACGTGGAATAAATATGCTCGTATGCATTGGTGTACAATTTTGCGTTTTATTTTTCGTTGAAGCCTTAGTTTTTTTTGCTTAGTCTTGGTATGCAAAAAATACTTGACAAACATCATTATTGTAATCTTTTATTAAATGCGCTGCTTAACACCACAATAGTTCTTTATAAGATACAATGTAATGGGTTTTTTTATGGTATTCAGGTACAACATATCGCCTCCAGACAGTACGCCATTAAATCATGTTTCTTTGCGTTTTTCTTATATAACCACTATCTTCAAACCTAATAAAATACGTTTATTGATCTGAAAGCAAATCCTTTTTTCATATTATGAACTTACCGTATAAAATTTTTACTTATGCTGTTATCTGGTGCTATACGTACGCATGCCTTTAACTGCAGTTTTATATGGTCTACATTCCTACTTTTCAGCGCCATTTTCCGTACACTATGCAAATTGTAAATCAATGGTGTACTAATCTCTTGAAAATCCGTGTGCTTTTTGTTGCAAAGTTGCATTTACCTATGCCATGGAACAATGTAAGAACATATGCCCTTAGTGTTTTTTTATATTAAAGCTATTCTTTCTATTTTAAAAATTGTTTATTGTTGCGTTTTACATGTTTTGCGTACTCTCTTATAAGATCGAGGTTCTTTCACACCATTTATTACATGTTTTACTCATAATAACGCTAGGTACACCTTCAAAATATTTTTTCAAAGATACCTCTCTTATCTGATTAAATCTTCTCTGGTTTTTTCTTGTTACGAAATTTTTAAAAAGACACATTAAAAGATTTACAGTATTTCTTACTTTCTTTACCTCTGCAAATTTTTCTACTGTATTTCGATATCAACTACAACAATTTTTTTTCTCAGAGCTTAGAAATCTATTTCAATTTCATAGGCCCTCTAAAGCTCGTAAAAAATTAGGTTTCTAAAACAAATCTTGCGATTGTATAGTCCAAACACATCGCAATTTACAACAACCTTCTTAATAATATTCATATTGTGGCTAATTATTATATGTTATATATTTTCTGATTTGTGCATTTAGTAGATTAATGTTATGGTACTAAATGTGTGCGCCTTTATAATTCATTCTCAGTTGGCTTTCTGTTGAATTTCGTTTCTGTATTTATTTTTGTGTACTCGTATATTCTTTTGTTTTATTATTCATCTATGCCGATTTAAATTTGCCAGTATAATTTTTTTTCTGTATGTAGATTGATTATTTTTTTTGTTATACCATATTCTGTTAGCTTCATGTATTAGCCAACCATATCTGCTCCTTATATATTTTTGACCGATAAAAAATTCTTGTATTTTTAAATCATCTGTATACATTCTATTTATATTAATCCGGCTTGTTTTCTTATATGCAGAGACCTTAGGATCTAGATCACACACAATCTTTCGCCTGCAAATCTCTGCGGTACTGATTTTTTTTTCAAACAAAACCCAGCATCTTTCTTTCTTCAAAAGTATATCTTGTCTCGGTGTCGCACATTTTTTTTGCTTACCCGTTAAAAAAAATTCTCTATTTGTTTTGGCTCTTTCCGCTAGTACGTGGCTTTAATTCCCACTCCTAAAGCGTCTGTTCTCATCAATTAATTATCTCGAATAGTTAGGCAAATCTATTATTTGCAAATTGTTCTTCTCTTCTTTAATCAGTATAAATTTCCTTTTATATTGTCGCTCCACACCCACATGGTTCGTCTCGTACTTCTCAGGATAATTTTATTGTTGTCAGATTTTGTCGCGAGATGTGGAACCAAACCTTGTAACTGATTCACACTTTCATTCCTTATACTTATCGCTAAGACTTTTTATTTTTAATACATTCACTAATTATCTTCTTTTGTATTGAAAGAGCATTTGTTTTTATTTAAGTTATACGCAACAATAAAACCTAGTTTCACGCCAATCTAATGCTTTCTTATTGATACCACTAAAATTTTTATATTTTTAATGTTATGTACCATAACTACGTATTCAGCATGTGTTTTTCGTCGTGCATATATCACGCAATAATTATCAAAGACTTCGATCTTGCACGTATACTTGATACAAAAAAAACATAATAATTACCTGCAGTATGGCCAAACTTATCCTGTAGACCGTAACCGTACTGCTAGACGTGGTTGTGTTCGCTGCAATTCATTGACTTTTCATGGCTTGTCGTACCGCTTATCTGCATGTTGTACCGAGATGCTTTATACCTTTTAACAATTTCAGTATAGATGCGTATGTTAAAGGCAGAACAGATCTTATGCTGTAAATGTTAGTTCTTATGCCTGAACTAGTACATTTTTTTGCAAAAAAATGGTGACAAGTCGCAAGTCTCGTAAAGTTAACTTAATTTATTCTAAAGGATTCCTTACCTTAATTTTTGATTTGCGAATCCGTCATCGTTTTACAGTTACAATAAATACGCAATAGCTTTTTTCCTAGAGCCTGCAGTATAAAAAAAAGTCTTATTTATACGTTTACGTCTTTATGTATCAAGGCAGCACATTTCTTGACTAACCAAAATAGAATTTTTAATTTCTTATCTTGTGATGCAGGTTTTATTTTCATTTTATTATTCATTTATTTTTTTTGTACGTAAGTGGGTCGTAATATATTTTCCTATGTTCATTATTAAAAAAAAACTTCGTATAGGTTTTGGAATTTAAAAATTTTGTTTCGGGTCATATTAAAGCTATGTGCCCTATCTTCATACACGCAAAGCACGTATTGTACTTCCGCCATATACATCATTACCTCTTACAATCAATACTCAGAAATATGCCGTTGTTCTATTTGCCCCTTTATGTATATCGTTTTCTTTATATGTTTTATTTTTCGTCATGCAAGCAAATTATGAATAGTACTCATATCGACTCCACCTCTGACCCTGTCATAAAGTCTGGCGTACATGTAATAGTAACAAAAAATCCCCTATGATCGTATCTGCTTGCTTTCTTTTGCTTTGTTTCTTCCTCTTTTATACTTATGCCAGCAAATTCTTGTGGCTAGTACAATCAAAATATAATATTAAGTGTTTTCTGCACTAAGTTTGCATAAAATTTCTATCGGTTTTTTTCGTTGCTTTTTAGTCTTGGAAGCATTTTAATGTCTTGTCGGACTATTTTCTCATTCGCTTTACCCGCGTGGCATTCTCTAGTTCAGCCTCCATGTTACTGTATGTTCGTTTATTATATGAGAGGACTACAATATATTATAGAAAAAATTTTTAGGCGCTTTAAGGTCATATTTGGTTACATCGCAAAGTTTTGTAACTGTAGCGAATTTGCCTTATTTGCGCCACTGGTCGTTTGGTGAACTAATATTGAAAATTGACATTTTCACTTTGCGCAAAAATGTTTTACAAATAAATACAGAATGGTGTATTGCTAACATATGTACGACTGCAATTTATCTGATATGGACATATTTTGCAACAAAAATGATTATATAAAAACTCAAAAGATTATCATTGCGATGAACGAAAAACAACGTCTACTAACTTCTGTAGTATTGCATAGCAGCCAACGATTTCTATAAATAAACATTGACATATTTCTTTACATTTTATAAACTATAATTTGGATCAGCAATGTAGCACAATTCAAACAACGTCTATGTTATCATTCGCTTTATTTAAATACAAGTACGCTACTTTCTTCTAATCACAAGAGGATGAAAACCTTGCTTGAAAGCAGTTTTTGTACTTTTAAAGCGAAGAAAAACGTAAAAGTATAAATACAAAAAAGTTATCAATTATTATTGACCATATAAGGAGTACGCAAGAAAAAAATTAAAATTATAAAACAAAAAAGGAGGGCTCAGACGGAACAATATATAAAAAAACATAATATGTTTTTTCTGTAATGTTTGTTTAGTATTAATGTCAACAAGCGAGAGAGTATTATCACCCGTATAAGCTTTTGACGCTTGTACAACAAAATCAATACCCATTTCTGCATCAAAAACAGAATCCGCAGATTTGCAGCTTTTTGTGATAGAAAAGATGAGTTGCAACATACTAGTTAAAACGCTTTTAAACGGTATGTCCTATTCCCAATGCAAGATATTGTGATGGTCTTTATGCACCTACAGACAAAAAAACCATTATAGATTAAATGCGATTCAACAAATCTTAAAGGATACATTTCAAGTATACGCTTGCACGTAGTTTTGTACTTTTACACAATATACCGTATACAAAATCACACCTTTAGAAATAGTATGGTTTTTTCAAAACTTACAGCATTTGTACAAAAAGTACAGTGCAATGAGATCTTTTTTGAAACAAACCATATGTGTGGTATAAATCAAAATTTAATTTTAAATATACAAGCGTCACTTTATTGTATACATGTTTTGTTCCAATATATTATATTTATCGCATCTTAAAGCATTGCCTATTTGTACGTTTTGCATACTACAAAAATGATAATATGGGTTTTACAGATATAAAATTCTAATGCTTAGTATATTTTTCTGTTTTCATAAGAAAAACCTTGAATTACATGCGCCTGCTCATATTATATGATTATGTTGGAAAAAAATTGTGTACCTTTAGTTGCGCAAAGTTTTAAGTAAATCATTAGTTTTAATTTTCAATGTAATTTTTTGTGTGCAAATTATAATGCGCGGCTATTCAACTTTAAGAAATTACAAATTGGATACGCAATCTGCACAAAAAAAAGTTAATTGCTGTGATATGTAAATTGCTATTCTTGTTACAAAATATATTTAATTAATCAAGATCCGATTTACCTTTGTGTAGTAATTTTTTTCTTTTTCTTAGATTTTATCTTATTGTGGTATCACGCACAACCGTACATACCTTTGCTGTTTTTTTTACTGTTTTTGCATTGTTTTGAAGGCGATACATCTGATAAGCAATGTAAAACTACACTAATTATGTGTAGTAAATGGTAATGAATTTACTATTTACACTTACAAAACGTAACTTTTTTTACAAAAGATCAATTCAGTGTTTTTTCTTCTTGACTTTGTTTGTTTTCTTGCCATTTTTGTAAACAGAAAATTTTGTACCGTCGTGACTGATTATTCCTATATGCATATCAACTTTTGTCTAGTAAATCCTAGTTCATTCATTTTTTTTTGTTACCACATACCTGCTTTATTTCTAACACTCGCCTTAGTTTTTCTCTGTACAATTCCAACTGCATTATATATAAATCGTGCGCTATAATATTATTAACAACTTACTAAAGACTTAAATATAACTGCAAATATTTTTTTTTGTAGATTTACAACAACTTCAAATGTTAAAAAAGCTAATAGGCGTTTAATTTGTTAGTGTACCAGCGGTATATGCTTAAATGACATAATCAAGTGCTGTTTGCGCATTACTAGCAACTTTTTAGATTATTAACTATTTTATAAAACACGACAAAAGCAAAAAAAGTATAGGTTACAAGATCTATAGCACAAACCGTGTCGGTTTCAACAAAGCAACAAAAAATTTAGTAAAAACGGTACAATTTTAAAGCAAAAATGACCTAAAATTGACTAAATTAACTGTTCGTGTTAAATCTATACTATAACTCTTGTTTTATTTTTAAAAAAAAAAAAAAAAAAAAAAAAAAGGTTCATTATTATTGTCTTCCTACACAATGTTCATCTCCACATCTGGCTACATTAATATCATCATATCACATTC